>VIAB01000947.1:129556-142312 GCA_009801035.1 Oophaga pumilio
ATAGGACTTTTACTATTTGTGTGTATGGGGCTAAGAACAAACAGGTATTTGCTAACTACCTGCCTTTTCTGCATGGGGAAAATCTTTGCCAACACAGCCAGCAATTTCCACGCTTTATTATACCTCTCATCAAAACAGCAGCGCCTTCTCTCCCACTCTGCCATAGGGGGGACATTGAAGACGTCATGTTGATTGACAGTAGTTAGGTAGCGGGGAGCCGGCTGTCAATCAGCATGACATCAGCAGAGACTCCCTGTCATCAGAGCAGAGTGGAAGAGAAGTAGCTGCTCTGTCAAAGTGACATCATAGGAAGCAGGGGAATCACTGGCAGGAGCGGTTTGTGACTGGTCAGAGTTAGAAGAAATTGTTGCTAGGCAGAACAGGCAGGTTTTTAGCGACAATCTGCCTTTTAGTCTTAGCCCAATAGGGAAAAATAATAAATGACCCAGATAACTCATTTAAATATGCAAATTGTCTCTACAGAGAGAAAGGATTTGAACTCTAGTGCCCCCTATTGGAAGTAGCAATCCTAAAAGTCAATATTTACCCTTTAACAAATCTTGCCACGTGATTCAGGATAAAAGGCAAACCAGAGTTATATGACAAGACTAGTTAAAGAGCCAATACTGACATTTAGGATTGCTACTTCCAGTAGGTGGCGCTACAGCTCTTAGTTCTCTTCCTCTCCGAAGAGACAATTTGCATATATAGTTTCCCAGAGGAGCATTGCATGGCCTAAAAGTCTCTTTATGCTGGCTTGGCACTCTCCACAAGGAAAGATGTTACCCCCTTAGAACTCCATTTATATTCATGCTATGGAATATATATTTCCATTCCAAATATTGAGCGTATAACAATTTACGGCACTTGTTACAGGCTAAATAAAGAAGGGATTTGACACATGTCTCCTGATCATCGGCACACTGAGACAGATATTATCCTTAGCCAACTTGGCATAATTTACAGATACAGAATATCTTAAAATTTGTATGTTCTCCCCGTGTTTGCGTGGGTTTCCTCCGGGTTCTCCGGTTTCCTCCCACACTTCAAAGACATACTGATAGGGATTCTAGATTGTGAGCCCCAATGGCGACAGTGTCGATAATGTTTGAAAAGCGCTGTGGAATTAATGGAGCTATATAAATGAGTAAAATAAATAAATTAAAAAAATAATACATTAAGTTATATCATGTCACACCAAGGCATTACAATGCAAAAAGCGTAACTGAACACTCAACACTTAACATATTCCAAGACAAAAGCCTTGGAATATGTTAAATTAGGGCTCGGAGTCAAAGTATAATTTTCTGCCCCTTGATGCACCATTATAAGTATGTGAGGTTACACATTGCTAGTGTATATTTGTGTCCCAGCCTGTGAGACGTCAATCCTTGCAACAGAGGAGCGGAAATCTATTATGACTATTCACCTGAATAGCACCACCCAGATGACTAATGAGGCTAATTAGTATACAGTGTGTGTACAATTATTATATCAATGCAGAGTTTATATCTTAAGCAATCTGGGGCAAAGCAGTGAAAAGCTGTGGTAGTTGTTAAGGATAGGAAAATCAAAAGACGGATTCCCTTTCAATGATGTCGCATCTAACCCTAAAGTCAAGTAACTGTTGGAAATGTATTTCCAGGCTGATATAGAGATGGAAACCATTTGTCTTATTGAGTAAGCGTGATAAAGGTTCCTAGTTCATAGCCTTAGGGCAGCACATGTTCGCGACCCCATACAAGCACATCTTACAAAGTCCCTCGGCTTTGATAAATATGAACATCACAAAGTAGATAAAGATTAAAATAAAGATTGAGATCAAATCAGTTACATTTGTTGCAAGATCAGCAGTGAACACAGAACATGAAGCTGACTATCTAATTCTGCAAATTGTCACAATGAAAGAACTCGATGGAGCAATGTCTACATAGGATACACATCCTAAGCAAATAATGCAGGGGTTTATTTGATAATTGCATCTCTTTGCAAAACGTTTCCTTTTATTTTTTTTTTATTTGAAGTTTACGTAAAGAATATTTCAAAGACAAATGATTGCGTTTCATAAAATATATTCCTAAAAGTCAAAATCACCATGAAACTGAATGCCAAGCACCTCTTAATATATTCTAGAAAAGCTAAAAGTTCACATTTTCCTATTATCTACCAATCTTTGCCTTCCTGTTTTTGTTGAGTTTTTTTTTAAGCAACTACACATTCAGAAACAAATTCTTATTTTTATCAAAAAAATGTAAAAGTACAGTTGAGCAAAAAGATTTGTAGGCCATGGTCCAGCAGCCATCAGTAGATGATAGGAGTCAAATCAGAGCCCTGAAAGCCTCGTACTGCCTGACGGCATCCATGTCACCTCTTCTGATAATAGTAGTAATTAGAACAGCGTTTCAGAAACAAACTACCTGGCTGTGCCACAGATTGGGCAGCATGTATCAGCTGAGAGGGTCTCTTTAAAACCGGGGTCAAATTAGCGTATGGTATCCGATGTGAGAACATCGGATATGATATGCTAATGACACTCGGCTCAGATTCTGCTGTGACCGTGTGCCCAGTTGTCAGTGCTCTGTGCTCCGATCCTCTCGCATGAGAGAATCACAGTACAGGTGCGGAGGAGACGGAGAAAGTAATTTCTCCATCTCCTCTATTGCATTCATTCGCGAAAAATGGACTGCACATGGATCATATCTGAGTTCAGTCCGATGTTTTGCATGCACCCATAGACTTGTATTGGTGTGTGCTGTCCGATATACGCTGCCAATCACAGCATGCAGAGATTTTTTTTTCTTATGCCGATTTGGCATGAGCAAATAAACGCTAGTCAGCACTGCTCTATAGAATAACATTGGAATGAGTGTTATCCAATGAAACATCGGCTAGCGCTCATCCGAGTTACACGCCAATTGGAGGCAGCGCTAGCACTAAATTCAATAGGAAGTGAAGTTCCCACTTGATGGATCTTAAAGGCAACCTGTTACCAGGTTTGGCCAATACGATTTACTGCCACCGCCTTTCAGAGCTTATCTACAGCATTCTATAATGCTGTATATCTGCCCCGATCCGACCTGAAAGATAAGAAAACTAACTTTTATCATACTCACCTGCAGGGCGGTCCAGTCTGATGGGTGTCGCAGGTCCTGGTCCGGCGCTTCCCATCTTCTTGTGATGCTGCCCTCCTGCTTGCTTCATGGCTTCACGGCATTGCACTCCTGCGCAGGCGTACTTATCTGCCCTGTTGAGGGCTGACCAAAGTACTGCAGTGCGCAGGCAGTAGGAAAGGTCAGAGAGGCCCAGCATAGGGCAGATAAGTACGCCTGCGCAGGAAAACGGTGCCGAGGAGTCATGAAGCAAGCAAGAGGGCGGCGATCATAAGAAGATGGGAGGCGCCGGACCCGCACCTGCAAAACCCATAGGACTGGACCACCCAGCAGGTGAGTATAATAAAACTTATTTATCTTATCTTTCAGGTCGGATCAGGGGCTTAACTAAAGCATTATAGAATACTGTATATAAGCCCTGAAAGGCGGTAACTCGTATTGGCCAAACCTGGTGACAGGTTCGCTTTAAAGATATAGTATCAACACCTAGTCTACAAATATATAATAAAGGAACACATGTCTATCTTTCTATTGTCTAATCGCTTTATTTAGTCAAAACAAATGGATGTAAAAACTCCAAGGTTGAAAAAAATATATTTTTACGCCCATTACCGTGAATAGGATGCCAAAGTGAAAAACTGATATCACCGATGACAACTTTCTTCATCTATACCATCAGTTTTATGGTCATTCATAATCAATCCCATTTGGAACTAATATAATTTAGTGAGAAGGGCTATGAATGTTACAGTGGTTCGAATGTATCCTGTGCTCGTAATATCAAACATTAACCCCTGCCAGTTGCCAGTCATGCACCTGAAGCTATAGAGGAAAGGTAACTGCCTGTCATATCCATGCCATTAATTATTACTACTTTAGTTCCTCTGAATACACAATTTAAGAAACATTAGCTCACACGAGTTCTGTAGTCAATAAAAATGTACCCTGTGGCCTCTTTCTGAAGTACGGCTATTAAATATTACTTTAAATGTCAAAAAGAGGATATGAATATATTTTAAAGCAATTAATCCAACAATGTTTTTTTTTTCCTCCGGGATCCAGGCATTATGGAAAGTATAAAGAGTATCATAACTGTAATTATAAGAAGGTTTATTGAAGTCTGCGAGGCAATACACCCCAATTCACAGCTAATTGCTACCGAGTGTCACCGCTCCAGAGCCTCTGCCCAACATCACAATCTACAAGAAGCAGCTAATGGAATTACAGGATTCTCAATTAGCTGCAAAACAGTCATTTACACAGGGCTATGGGCATCACTGTCTGAAAGGTCACCCCAAAAATGAAATATGTTTTGTGACTCAGAATAACAATTTGTACCTGGATACTGCAGTGAAGGTGAGAGGTTAATAAGTGGTTATGAGTTATAATGTATGTGAAGAGGGAACGAACGGGTAAGTGGCATTAATTGTATAAATGTCAGAGATGGGAGCAAAAACATACAAAGACTTGTATGTAAATAATATATGTGGAATATACATGGATACTGCAATCTATACCATGAGGCTGTCAGTTAACCATCTGCATATTATGGGCCATATTATACTGTATTTTGTTCTGTAGAACCAGCGGTTTGGGGAACAACATAACCCAGCATGCCTTTAAAGTCTTAAAGGGTAACTGTTATTAGTTCACAAGTGTCCCATTTTTTTTCCTATTTTATTCCTTCTGCTCCCCTTAGCATTGATTTTTTTGTAATCCGTCATATAGTTCCAGAGCTACGGGCCTTTTTATTTAGTGCTATTTTTTATGGTCTTCACAAGAGAGCGTGGCTCAGGATTCTATGGGGGCGTGTCTTTATTCTGCTCTACATTATTACCCTGCGAGCCACACCCTCTTAGTAGAGAGGATAAAATGCAGCACTAAATGAAAAATACCAATATCTTTGGAATCGTACGACGGACTTAAAAAAAAAAAAGTGGAATACTCAGGGGAGAAATTGGAATAAAACAAAAACAATCACTGAATATTTTCTTTTTTTAAAAATGTGTCCCAGAGTCCCAGAGATGGGGGCTTTTTATTTAGAGTAAATATTTATGGCCTTTATCAAGGGGGCGTGGCTTACCAGATTTGTTTTGGTGTTGTGTCTATATTCTGTTCTGCATTATTATCATTTTAGTGGGGACCGTAAAAAGCAGCATAAAATAAAAAGACCCAAAAAACGTAAAAAAAACCTTTAAAAAAAAACTAAAAAAAAGTAATGCAGTAATGCAAAGGATAGCAACTGGAATAAAACAGGAACAAACACTGCCCACTTTTGACCTGGTTACGGATCCGCCTTAACTGTTCTAGTATACAAGTCCAGAACTATTACAAATATTATATGTAAAATAATGTTAACTATAGGGTTTGTATCACATTTACAACTTGTCACTTAATGCACAAGGTAAGAGATAAGTGTCTAATCACTGGGTGTCCCATCAATGATGAATATGTAGGTCCTATGTTCCCCTTTAGGATGGAGAGGTGAACCCATGTGTGCTCCATTCATAGTCTTAAGCCCCCGTCACACTAAGCGAGATCGCTAGCGAGATCGCTGAAGCGTCACCGATTTTGTGATGCAACAGCGACCTAGCCAGCGATCTCGCTACATGTGACAGGCAGCGACGACAGGCCCCTCTGCTGGATATTGCTGATCATCGTCGAATGGCCTGGACCATTTTTTCATCGTTGGTGTCCCACTGGCCAGCGCGCATCGCTGCGTGTGACAGCGGGAGACCAACGATCAGCGAGCTCCCAGCGCTGTACAGCAGAAGCTGGGAGCTAGTATCTAGGGTACACATCAGGTAACTAAGCGCTGTGCAGCGCTTAGTTACTCGATGTTTACCCTGGATACCAGCTCCCAGCACGGTACAGCAGAAACTGGGAGCTGGTATCCGGGGTACACATCGGGTAACTAAGCGCCGCACAGCGCTTTGTTACCCGATGTTTACCCTGGATACCAGCGTGCTTGCTGGTCCTGATCGCTGATGAGTCTGCCCATGTGACAGCTCACCAGCGATAAGCTAACGCTGTCCCAGTGATCCCATCCACGTCGGATCGTTGGTGGGATCGCTGGGACATTGAAGCTTGTGACGGGGCCCTAAGGGTCTGAAGGAGATAGCGATCTCTGTCAGTAGACAATGAATGGTATGGCAGAGATCATTTGGTCTATGCTAATGGAAGACACAGGACACCCCCCCGCCCCCGTCTTCACAATCAATGACTCGTAGACATGTTGTGATTTTAAATAAAGAAAACAGAAAGCTTTGGCTACATTGAATTGATGAACCACGCTCACCTGTGCAACAACTACTGGCTCTTTGCTCTGGTTCATAGAGGGGTTCTAGTTGTGGTCTGTAGGGTGAGGGTTGCTATATTACCTATAAACTCTCCTGGAACATATGAAATGGGGTATGAAAACTTTTTAAAGTCCCTTCTTCCTCTTTTGTATGTGGGATATATGATCACCCAGGAACAAAACATTCTGTCTTTACTGAATTCTCAAGGTCAGCACTTAAAGCTGCTTCATTCTCAAACCACGAACTACAAGCAAGTCTAGCGGCTCAGTAGAAGAATGCTGTCAGACTAGCACAAGAAATTGTATCTGACTGATGTCACACACAATATGGCTGCACTTGGGGAGAAAAAAAATCATTCCTCAGACCGGTCTCATCCTGTGGAGAACATTGCCATTATGCTGAGAAGACAGTCTCCCAAGAGACATATTGGAGCATATGCTTCTAGCAGAACATGCCACTCATCGATTTAGCTATTAGGCAATGAATACAGTGAATGGAACATTAATCAGTGTATACAAACAACTGCCTGGCTTCATATTGTTCTGTCCGGCTCTTGGCTATATCAGCTGTATGTCAGTACAGTCACTACTGTTACAATCTGCTGTTATGTCCGTATTAATAGTGATATTTAGTGAACGCATTTGTGCAGGTCTGGTCACATTCTCTTGTTGTCTCTAATGATATTGTTTTTCATTTAATTCAATGGAATAAACAATGTTTGGTACTTTAGAGGTTTTCTAAGTAAAATTCATAAATAAGTCAATTCATCTAAGGATGTAAAAAGCCAAAATTAAAAAAATGCACTTGACTCTCTGATGAAGAAATGTCCAGAACTTGGAAGCTCACAAATGTAGAACGAACGTGTTTGGATAACGTGTTATCCGAGCACGCTCGGGTGTTATCTGAGTATCTTGGGCGTGCTTGGAAAATATTTTCGAGACCCTGCGGCTGCATGTTTTGTGATGGAAGACAACCGCGACACATGCATGGATTGCGGTTTTGCTGTTCACTTCTTCTTTTTGGAGGCCTTTTGTCCTGTCTTTTTAATTTTTTTTAGATTTTGCTTAATCAATAAAAATACATTGTTTCATTTTAACATTGTTTGGAGTCGCTTCTTATCAGCTGGGGTGGGCCCCCGCCTGACTTAGTTGATTTAGAAAAAAAAAATATAGCAGAAATGTCCTTATTTGGAAGTACTCCAAACACAGTGTTGTGCAATATAGGTATGATTTAAAAACTATCTTCAGCAAAAAGAAAAGCAAGACGTCCTGGAAATGGTGATATGGCCCCCACAAAACCTTCTTCTCCACATCATTGAGTCTGTGTATGAATTACATAAAGGGAGTTAAGGAAGTGCATGAGCTTACATTCATAGAAGATCTATGGTTATTTCTCCAAGATGTTTGGAACAATCTCACCGACTGATTTAGATTTCTCTTTTGTTAAAAAAATTAAACTATTAACACTTCTATTTTTGAAAGGATTCTTACTTTGCAATAGTATTTCCACACCTGCCTAAAACTTTTGCACAGTACTCTATTTATTATACATATGGAGGCATCACTCAAGGGGACCAAATGAAAAGGGTGCAGAGTAGAGGTGAGCAGATCTTTTGAAATTCAAAGTTTCCCAAAAATACAATTTGTGTTGAATAAATTTGTTTGAATCTCAATACCGGAAAGCTTGTTTTTACTTGAAAAATACAGATGGGGGAGGAGAGGGAGAGAGAGAATGTCACTGACCATAGGAGCTTACATGCTACAGGACAGAGAGTGAACCCCCTAGACCATAAGCAGGGCTGCACAACATACAGCTAGCAGACCGCATGCCGCGCGCCAAAGGGTTTGTTGTGGACAAGATCCAGGAGACAGAACTTTCTTCGTTGTACATTGAAATGTATTTGTGTCTTTCTGACATAAATACAGTTGAATATTGTGGTGCCGGGACAGAGGCCGAGGTGTGTCCTTCAACCCCCACCCCAACAATTATCAGCGTGAAGATGTCTGCACGCTTCTGAAGTTATCACATGGCTGCTGTTGCCGACGCCACAGAGGTGGCGAGGACGTGGCACGCACCGGTAAGCACTCCCAGGAGGAGCTGAAGATGAAATATTAGATCATTTCAGATGAGGAGCCGGGAAGAAGATTTTTTTGTTTCTTTCCAACGCACATTATTGGACAATGAGGGACACTATGAGGCAAAGGGTGCCATTATGAAGCAATGAGGGACATTATGGGGCAATTTGCGACATTATGGGGAAATTGGGGGATTGTGAAAGCGGGCATAGTATAGCAAGGGGCAGCGGGTTGGGGGAACTTTATGCAGAGGCTTTGTTTGGGGGACTATTTTAGAGAGGAGTAGTGTGAGGGGTACATTATGGAGAGGGGCAATATAGGGGAGATATGGAAAGCGGCAGTTTGGGGGGCTATTTTGGAGGGAGCAATGTGGGGGATATTATGGACAGGGGTAACTTGGGGGAGATATTATAGGAAGGGGCAGTTTGGGAGGGACATTACAGAAATGGAAAGTTTGGGGGGCTATTTTAGAGAGGAGCAGCCATGTTGGGAGACATTATGAAGAGGGTCAGTGTAGGAGATATTATGGAAAGGGGCAGTGTGAGGGAATATGATGGAGAGGAGCACTGTGAGGGGGAGAGGTGGATGTAAATGTTTATTTGTGATACAGCCTCTGCCTCATCAGCGCTCCGGTTCCTGTATATTATGTACTCTGATGATGGCTGATAACTCCCAGTGTCTCCTTACCATTGTTAAAGACATACTGAGAGTTGTAGGATCAAGCAATATAATTATACATGGGGCTGACCTGACACTAAAATTGATTGCTGTACTAAGCTTGGTGCTGTATACATGTACTGATGAGGGTTCTGGTGCTGCATTCATGTACTGCTAGTGGTTTTGGCACTGCTTTCATATACTAATAGTAATTCTAGTGTTGCACTCATTTGCTGACGGTGAATCTGATTTTGTACAACTGTAGCAATCCATATCGTGCTTTTTAGGCTTTGTTAAACTTAAAAAAACACTCAAAACTTAGAGATTTGAGATTGAGGAGGACTTGATGATTGTCAAAGACTGAGTTTCAGTTAGTGCATGTTCATACTGTTTCTTTTGGAGCATAAACTGAGCAGAAACTCTCTAAATCCTCCTCAAATACTCAGAACTTGGTTCTGGTGATGTATTAATGTACTCATGGTGGTTCTGGTCATGTATTCATGCAAGTACTCCTTTAAAAAATTTTCTGCCCTTGGGATTGGTTCAGTATGGCAATGTGGCCCTAGGACCAAAAAATGTTGTACACTCCTGTCATACAGGCTTACTCTCTACAGGAGAGAAGACTTACATAGTGACTCTGGTGATGGAAACTGTGCTCCAGTGGGAACCACTGTTCTGTGATGGCCCAGGTACGGACCACCAATGTTCAAGGTATGATTGATAATCTGTTAGATCTCATAGCTACAGAGCATTACGTGGAGGCCCGTGCAGCCGCACACAATGAAATTAACCTGCTCTCTGATGCTTCAGCAGCATGGAAAATGGTGCAGGGTAAGTTCATTTTTCTTTTTTTTATACAAACCTTGAATTGAAACTCTAAATGTTCAAGTTCAAGTGGATTGCTTGTGACATTTGACTTACACTTGATACTCCACAGATCGATCCAAACATCTGCAGAATTTATTAAATGTAAGCAATGTTTAAAAGCAGGTTTGTTCTATGTAATCTGAAGACAGCATGCTGTGGGGTTTAAAACACAGATTTCAGTGATGGCTCTCTTATCAAGCTCCTGTTTTATTTACATGTAATGATTGTATTAGCATCAGGAGCTGATCATTGCTGGGACAAAGCAGAGTGTGCCTGGTAGTTCGACATTCCCCCCTCCTCAGCTCTCCAGCTCAGGGTATATAGATATGTACACAGAGAATCTGGTGTGGGAGGAGTTAGCTGTGGTGTGGGAGGGGTTAGCTTTCTCAGCTCTGCTTTATTACTAAATCTAAAAGCTCTGATTATGTCAGAACAGCTGCACCTAGTAATCTAAGTCATACATCATAGGATTCAGCTTCTCTTTGCTCAGGCTGCTCTCAGATGAAGTAGCAAAAACATGTTGCCATATTCCCTTTAAGGTTCCCAACTATAGGCTTTCTCAACTTTTAGGATGGCTGTGGCTATTGTATAGGATGGATTGCTACTTGTTTTGCAAAAGTAAAATAATTCTACAAATATTTTTCCTTTGTTTTTAAATCAACAAAATATTTCAGATCCTGTCATATTGACACTTTTTTTTTTTAATTTGCATTTTCCAGATAGATATATTCAACAAGCAGTATGAACATTGTGAAAGGTCAGTGTGGTAGAAATCCATAAAAACAATGACATAGATAAAATATGTATCAGGTCAAAACTGTACTATAAAGAGTATCCTACTGCTATGGCTTTGCAACCAAATCAGTTTAGGAGAAAATGTGCATTTTATTCCAAAACTTTTAGAATATGAAAGCATAAAAGCCAAGAGTAAGCAGCATGCATGTTGTGTTCCAGCTCAAAGCTTTCCCGGTGTCCTGTCTGGAATAAAGGAGACACATTAAGTTGATAAAGAAGGGGATATGACATGCGAAGTATTGCACAGATATCATGACACCAAACAAGCATGCAAAAAATCAGTATGATAAACCCCGCAGGTTCCTAAAGCCTGTTATCCAGAGAAGACATAATTAGAGACCAATAAGTGGGTCACAATACTTTAATTCAGTCTAGTATTAATTGAGCCTAAAAGTGACTGGAGATCAAAGCATATGTTACATAAGAGATATTTTTATACCAATGAATACCAAATAAGTTTTCACTAGAAACCGCTAACTCTTCATTGATTGAAGTTTGTGGATAAAAATAGTTATTTTTTTATTGCCAGTGCACAGTCTCAGCATGAAACTTAAAGCCATAGCACATTTGCTAATAATGGCCCTAATTATTTAGTGTTTTATAGGGTCTCAGAGCGCAAAGCAAAGACAAATGTGATGAAGGTGTTTATGTGCATTTGACCCTTGTTAGATTTTATTAGGGAACTATGCAGTGACCTCTGCATACGTCTCTCTGTGTGGATTTTATATTTGTGTCTGTGTCCTTTATGGATTACTCAATAGTAATCCTAGAGTTCTATCTTCCCAGTGAATTTCATGTAAAGTGGGGACTGGGGATGATGGATAAATATCTCTACTTCCCAGCTTGCTTATAAAACGAGCCTTTATTCTGATCCTGATACGATGAAGTATTAAATATTCACAAGCCTCCAGGAGCATCTCACTGCAGAGGTGTCAGTAAAGGTTCATGGACCTGAACAGTTAAAGAAGTTGTTTCAAGTACTTAAAGCACCATTCCAGCATTTTATTTTTATTGCAGTGCTGGAGTGGTGTTACTAATCTATGTTCCCCGCACCTAGTCTTAAATATGTCAGCCGCTGTCTTCAGCTCTTCCCGATGCCACTCTGGTCCCGCGTTTCCATCTTCTGACTAACCGGAAGTAAGAGGTAACTGTCACTAGTTCTCAATGCAAGTCCATAAGACCCTAATTCTGGCATTGTTCTGGCTCTCATAGACTTACGGTACATTGAGTTGTGACTTCCAAATAAACCAGCAAACACTGGAGCGATAAGGCAGGTCAGAAACTGCAGGAGCGGCACTGAGAACATATGAAGACAGCAGCTGTCAGGTAAAATACTAAAGGCAGAAAATATACATTAGTAACACCATTCCAGTTTTTCATTTTTTTATTTCAGTGCTGGAGTGGTGCTACTAATGTCAGTTCCCTAACCCCTAGTATTTAAATTGGTAAAATTGAAAAGTGCCTGTAAACACAAGCAATTTTGCAATTTATGTTTTATAAAAAATCCACACCATTTACAAAATGGAAAGATTTTTAATTTTATAGTGTACAACTTGTTGCTAATATTATCAGCCACCTTGCATTCTCAATTCAAGGAACTAGGAAAGGATCATGTGCTTCTTGCATGCTCTATGCTTTAGAGCTTGCTCACACTGTTCTCTGAAGATGGCTATATTGTTGAATCCTGCCACCTTCAGTCTCCCTGCAATTCTGATATCAGCATGGAACAATGCTCAGTTCAGTACAGAGGCGCAGTTCGACCTTCCGATCTTCAGTAGAACACGATCACTGGTAATCGAGAGGTATGGTGGCTGAGGAGCGGTGCGCTCCTAAAGAAGCTACATGAGAAACCCCAATGAAATCGAGCCTTGGATTTGTACGAGCATGGTAATTGGTCATGGTTAAATGTTAAGGAGTTTTTGGAAAAATATTTAGACTTGAGAGTCCTCAGTG
>VIAB01000947.1:148095-158434 GCA_009801035.1 Oophaga pumilio
TGTGTCATTCTCAAAACTTTTGGCCATGACTGTACACAGCAAGGGCACATTTAAAACATTATCTCAGCACAGGGACATTTTATTAAAACACATCCAATTGTGGAAATTATTATTATTCCAAGATGTAATAAAAAACTTTGTAAATCAAGGAATACCTCTAAAGGAACACAAAAACCTGGATATAACAGCAATAGTATAGACCAATAGGCTAAGCCTTTTTGAAGGTACAGGGTAATATCATGCTAGTAAATAAGCAGGACATATATCCTTCCCATTATATTCAAGGGTAGCCTGAGTCTGAAAATAGATTTATGATCCCAACAGTGCTATTTCCCCAAATAATATCCATCTACATGTAAATGGTATACCATAAGAACCTATATAGCCAGGGAATTTGCTGCTGCTAAATATCTTACAGGCTGGTGTGTCCCTCTGCCCCAACGCGCATTTCGCCTCACTTGCTTCTTCCTGGGGGATTGAATCCTATATGGATCAACCGTAAAATATTACAATTTTTTTATCTTAGGATATTGTATTTGTAAATTTTAATAACTACTGATATATAAAAACGGAAGTCATATGGAAGACAATGCGGATGAAAAATTATTAGCTTTTTCTGGATGGAAATTGGAAATGCTCGTGTGAACTTAGCCTAACATAGAGATTCAATGTTGTTCAACCTGGCAATCTGGTTGGACAAAAAATGGGTACCCTACTGCTGAAATGCCTACTGGTTTCCAGATAAGTCAAGAAAGGCATTATTTGTTCTAATGTTATGGTATTAAATAAGCTTTAAAGCGCTTTTACATGTTATCTTTATTTTAACGAATGTTTTTGGACATGATATGCGGATCCTAATATATAGGCATTTCAGATTCAGCACCAATTACCTGTTTTATGAAGGCTCACCCTCTTTTAGAGCTGCTTTTCTCACTGCATGCACATCGTTTCTGTTTTGAAAATGGCTGGTGATGGAGAAGTATGTGACCAGACCTGTCCATAAGCCTCCTTCTAGTTAAAAACAGCTTTCTCATGCAAAATGTTTTTCAATTGGAGGAGGTCGATGGACAGGTTTGATCGCATGCTTATCCATGCCAGCCATTTTGAGGACAAAAGAGTTGTGAAGTCCCTGAGGAAGGCTATACTAACAACTGCAGGAGGGAAACCTGTCGATCTTTTAAATTCATAAGTGCCACATGATCATGTTCCCAAAACAGTTTTTAAAATAAAAATAAAATGAAAGACCCCTTTAACTTCAGTAATATTCACCGTAGATACTGGTACTTCATACATAATTGAGTAATAAGTTAATCTTTGTGCGGTCTCCTGTATTCTGGAGAATTAATATATTAACCCTGTATTGACCTTGTAAAATTTTTGTCTGTCCCTCTGTTTCTCTCAGATGGGCTGGTGTAAAGCGTAACGGCAGACACATGGCTTCCCACCTGCTAATTGACTAGATTCTGCTGTAATAAGCAGGTTTTATAGATTTTGTACTGCACCTTTTCGATGTGCCCTCTGAAGGGGAAAATGTACTGTACGTCTAAAATCATAGTGCCATTACCTATAATGGGTCTCCCAGGTGCGTGTTGGTTTATTAAATAGAACAGCTTAGTGTGCTGAGATATTCTGACTATTAATAGTCAGAAAAAGTCAAAAGAATTGGGTTCACATCAGCACTAAACTGTGCAAATAAAGTAATTCAGATATAATACAAGTGATAAAGTTTTTTCTCAAAATTGCTGTCTAGGAATCATGATATATTTACAGGAACACTGGTGATTTTTATGATGTCTCCCTTTGGTAGCAATGATATATGTGTGAGTAAAATGTGCAGTAACGTACTCACTGGTCACCGTCTTCTGCCGTTTTCAGCTGAGTTCTGATCTGCTGCAGCGTCACATGACCACATTTGTGACCTTTCGGATCACACAGACTCTTACCTCGTTCTGAGTCTTATAGACTTGCATTGAGAAAACTTAAAAAATTACCTACGATCCGTAGAGAAGACACTGTGATTCAGCTGGTCACAAATGTGGTCATGTGACACTGAAGTGAATCGAAGCTCTGCAGAAAACTGCAGAAGACTGCAACTGTCCAGTATGTTATTGCACTCATTACATATACACACATCATAGCTTCCAGAGAGAGAATTTTAAAATAATCACTGGGGTGTCACTGGGGTGCCCCTTTAATTATAATATGAATAATCTATGATACCCTGGAATTTCAGTCTGGCATCATGGAGGTCATAGTATGGAGACGCTGGAAAGTTGAAATAAAAGTCAATAAGTCTGTCTAAATTATTATGCAAATGTCTCATCTGCATTACCAGTGTGCTGGCACAGTCTGCTCTTCCTTTTCCAGAACATCTTCCCAGTGTCTTGTAATTACAAAGGACAAGTCTGCATTGTCGAGCTCCCGCACTCTTTCAAAGAAGTGTATTTAAAATGGATTACTTCTGCTCCTTAGGCAGGCGATCAATACGGACGTGGTTCTGAATAAGTAGTGAGACGTCAGTGGACTGAGGCAGCTTTCCTCCACGCCTCTCGAAAAATTAATTAAAAATCAATGAGGTGTGCTGCCTATTAATAGCGAATCCATGGGATTAAGAGACACAAGAAGGGATTGCTTTACACTGCTACAAGTTAGGTGGATTATTCTGGGATAATATGAATGGATATGCAAGAATATGCAAAGTAGGAAAGATTAATCAATTCTAATACATAGCAAATGTGGGAGATTGGGAGGATCATATGTAATGATATTTAGTTATTATGTAGATTTATCATAGGAAACCAGGCACAAATTATTAACATGCATATACAGTATATGATGACATATTATACAACATTGCCACCCACATGTGGATTTGATATTTCCATTTACATTATCCCAAAGTAATTAATTTAATTTGGAGCAGATATTTATCACCAATGTCATAGAAACAAGTTTTGGCACTATGTAAATACCGTTTATACAGTCAATGACCGTGCTCTATTATGTTGCATGGTTCATGACCAAAGTCTCTGAAAATATAGACTGTTACAAAACAGACAATTTATACATCTGATGTGACCTGTAATACACATGCCTAACTATTGTAGGTTCAGCCCGAGATATTCACAAGTGTGAGATATTGCCATCAGTTACAATCCATAGTCCTATGCATTTTCATGATTTCTTTATTGGCAGTATAAAAGAAAAATTGCCTTAAAAACAATTAAAGGTGTTGTCCACTACTCAGACAGCCTCTTCTGAATCCCCAAGTAATCCTTCATTAAAGTAATAACACTTGCACTCACCTCTGGTGCCGGCGCCGTTCCAGCGGTGTCAACACTAGCTCTCCTGGGGATTGCATGACATTTTTATGTCACGTGATTCCTGTACCCAATCAGCGCTGCCTTTACACTCCTCTCCACAGGACAAATTAAGACATCCAAAGGGAGTGAGAAATCAGCCACAGCCACTGGTGCATGGCATGTTAGAGTTTCGGTATTGCCATTCATTTTTTTTTTGTTTTGCTCCGGAGACAAAGCAAAACAAAAAATTAAAATGTGCAGGTGTGATTAAAACATTATCCTTTGAGAATGGAGGAATGAGCAATTGTTCAGAAAGTATCTGTTTTTTTCTTCCCTGAGCACATTAATATGGGACTATCTTGCTATGGACAACCCCTTTAATTACATTGATGGAGATTTCATCAGTGCATTGCTCTGTGGAACATATTTTGTAGATTTCTTTGGTAGATTTTAACAGAAAGAAGCCTCTGCAGGTATGCTTTCCATCGCAGTTACAGATACCTTTCTATTAGTACTGATAGAGTTAAAAGACCTGGGTTGTATTGTATGGCCACATTTTACCGGTGAGCATACAATATTTAGAGGGATTGTAGAACTGAGCCTTTCACTGTTGCAGCTAGAGCCTTGTCAATCCAGAGATCCAGAGGTGACGGTATAATGAATAGAAAGCGATGAAACAGAAATCTCTGCCAAATCTTTGTTCCAGGAAACACAGCTAAAGCATTATGATTGGCTATTATATGCCATAGTGTATAGGTAAGCAATCCCTGGATATCCATCTGTTTGTTTTTACTGCAAATAATGGAAACCATGGAGCAGATTTCACATGTGATCCTGATAACTTATCTTTACAAACTTGCAAGTTACTCTCCTAACTAAAGCCCCGTCACTGGTTACCGGCTCCCAGCTTCTGCTGTAGAGCGCTGAGAGCCGGTATCTAGGGTACATATCGGGTAACTAGGTGCTTAGTTACCCGATATGTACACTGGATACCAGCGTGCTCGCTGGTCCTGATCACTGGTGAGTCTGCCAATGTGACAGCTCACCAGCGATCAGCTAACGATGTCCCAGCGATCCCATACACGTTGTATCTTTGGTGGGATCACTGGGACATTGAAGAGTGTGACGGGACCCTAACTCTACAGTGGCATGTCCCAAGGCACTTACATTTCTTGAACAAATCAAACTTCTTTAGAAGTTTGTACTAGGTACGTACTTGGGTCTACTATAAAAGTAGATAGCAACAGTCTTCCAAAAGCATTCATAAGATGCCGTAATAAGGCTGGGTTCACATTTGTGTTTGAAGCACTGTTAAGAACCTTTATCAAAGATTCTGTAGAAAAAAAAAAGCCTGGAAAAATATGGCTTCTTCTTCCAATAAAATAACAGATGCCATGGTATTATAATCTATGGATTCTGTTGGGTCCTCATCTGTCACTAAACTTACCTCACTTTTACAGCAACATTAGACTGAAAATTATGAACTAATTAGAATGGACCTCACCGAGTAGAAATCTTCCAACCGAGGGTTCCTCTATAGTGATGGGCGGCCCCGTGGATTTTCAGGTCTGGCGGCTTTGGCCTAACATCTGAAAAAAAGTTTGGTTCGGGTACCAGAATGGTACCACGACCCCACTCAGATGCATGACAATGTTGCAAATACAGGCTCTGATCGGAGGTTCTCACTGATGGGAGTATGCAACAGCCGGCGCCTGTGCTATAAATAACTAATAAAAAAATGATGTAGGGTCTCTACTATTTTTGATAACCAGTGCAGGCAAAATTAACAGCTGCGGACTGCAACCCTCACCTGTCAGCTTTATCATGGCTGGCTATCAAGAATAGAGCGGTCACCAAACCATTTTTTTAAATTATTTGAATAAATACAGCATGGGGTCCCCCCCCCGAGATTTTGACAACCAGCTAAGCTAAAGCAGACAGCTGGGGGCTGGTATTCTCTTGCTGGTAAGGAGCCATGGATATTGCACCCCCAGCCTAAAAATAGCAGCCTCCCCAGAAAAGGCGCATCTATTAGATGCACCATTTCTGGCACTTTGTCCTGATCTTACCACTCGCCCTGGTGCGGTATAAAGTGGGGTAATGGTTGTGAGGTTGATGTCAGCTGTTTTATGGCCACTGATATCAAGCGCACAGATTTATAATGGAGAGGTGTCTATAAGAATGTTCTCACGCAGCTGTGCCATAAGTGAGGTCACTGGGGTTCAGCTAAGAACCCCAGTGAATTTTCTTACAAGAGCTCAGCACTAGACACTGATGGGAGCGACTATGTTCCTGTCAGTGGGTCCCGGCTGGCGGGGATAGCGGTCGCAACACTGATGTAACCGCTTTTCAAATAATCGGGATCATCATGGGACAGTATTGATTATCTTCACATCAGACAGGTGAAGGTTATGTTTGTTTATTATTTTTCTTTTTTAACTGGGGGCATAGGCATTGGTGGATTAGGCATAAAACAAGTATTTTTATTTATTATTATTCAATGGATTAGGAGTAAGGTGAGTATAACTGTGCTTTTTTTATTTATATTTCAATAAAGGAGTCTGTGCCTTTCAAATAAAGGATTTTATTCTGGCTGTGTGTTTTGTACAATCTAACTATAGGGTTAGTAATGAGTGTGTCTTATATAGAAGTATATCCATTACTAACCTGTGGGCTTGATGTCAGTGGCCATAAAACAGCTGACATCAAACCCACAACTATTACCTCACTTGCCACCGCAATAGGGCAAGTAGGAAGAACCGGGCAAAGATTCAGAATCGGCGTATCTGATAGATTAGCAGGGGAGGCAATATCCATGGCCCTTTACCAGCCTAAGAATACCAGGCTCCAGCTGTCTGCATTAACCTTGGGTGGTTATCAAAAATGGGGGGGACCCAATGCCACTTTTTTTAAAATGATTTAACTAGTTTTAAAAAAACATATGGAGTCTCCTCTATTCTTGATAACCAGCCACGATAAAGCTAACAGCTGAAGGTTGCAGGCCGCAGCTGTCAGTTTTGCCTGTGCTGGTTATTAAAAATTAAAGAGACACCACATAATTTTTTAAAAATGTATTTATGGCACAGGTGCTGGCTGATTAAACAGGTGTCGGCTGATGAATATACTTGCGTGCCGGAGTATCGAAACATGCTTGGAAATTGATGCCACTTTAGTGTTGTGTGCTAATAATTTTTTGAACTGTGGAGACTCCAAGTTGGGTGTCCATCTGTTGGGTTGCCTGTAGTGGAAGGGGTGTCATATCCCCATTAAACTATTTCTATTCTATGGAAATTGATGCCACTTTAGTGGCGTGTGGCAATAATTTTTTGAAATGTGGAGACTACAAGTTTAGCCTCCATCTGGTGGATTGCCTTTAGTGGAAGGGGTGTCAGAGCCCCATTACACTATTTTTACTCTTGGGAAATGTATGCCACTTTAGTGGTGTGTGGCAATATTTTTTTTGCAAAAGTGGAGACTCCAAATTAGGTCTCCATTTGGTGTGTTGCCTGTAGTGTAAGGAGTCTCAGAGCACCAATATACTATTTATTTTCTGGGGAAACTGATGCCACTTTAGTGGTGTGTGCCAATAATTTTTGAAATGTGGAGATTCCAAGTAGGGTCTCCATCTGGTAGGTTGCCTGTAGTGGAAGGTGTCTCAGAGCACCAGGCCTAAACATTTCAGTCATCCACCTCTTACTGATCAATTTGTAAGCTAGAAATGCTAGGCAGATCCTTTCCCTTCCATCCTTTGTGTGTCATTACTACTACTGTGGGTCAATTGATGCAACTTTTCCTGGATTCTGTCCCTAATTTCTGGAAATGTTTGGACTCTAAGTTGGGTCTCCTTCATGTGTGTTGCCTGAATTTGGCAGGGCTCCCAGCACAGCAGGCCTACACCGTTCCCTCACCCACCTCTTAATTTTAACTTAGTTTCAAAGCTCCAAAAGCAGACTCAGACCCTGTCTCATGCATGGCCCATGCCTGACTACTGTGCCATTATAACATTTATACTTTGGGTCAATTGATGCCACTTTTCCTGTTGTCTGACCCTAACTTTTTGGAAATGTTTGGACTCCAAGTTGGGTCTCCTTCATGTGTGTTGCCTATAGCAGTAGGGCTCCCAGACTGGCAGGCCTGCACTTACTGTTAGTCAAATACCTGTGTTACTATGTTTCTAACAATAGTAGTCTACGAAGTTAATATGTGTGCCACCTGAGTGTGGCTGAGCAGAAAAGCAGTTTGAGCTGTTGCATGAGGTATCAGGGCTCCCAGAACAGCAGGTATACACCGGTCCCTCACCCACCTCTTAATTTCAACTTAAATTCAAAACTGAAAATGCTGGGTCAGACCCTGTCTTGTGCATGGCCCATGCCTTAGTCCTGAGCCATTATCACATTCATATTGTGGTTCATTGATGCCACATTTCCTGGTGTCTGACCCTAACTTTATGGAAATGTTTGAACTTCAAGTTGGGTCTTCTTCATGTGTGTTGCCTGAATTTGGTAGGGCTCTCAGAGCACAAGGTGCACACCTGTCACTTCTCTACATGTTACCGATTAATGTTTAAGCTATAAATTCTGGTCCAACCCTGAAGGTGTTGTCTACGCGCTTGGTTTTGTCTCCCACAAGATCGGACTGCTTGTCTTAACCAGCTGCACACAAACACATGAAGCTACCCCGTTCGGGTATAGAGTTACACCGGCCAATCCGTGCACTGTGTTTCAAACTCACTCCAATTTATATGGCTGTCTGACTGCACCCTTAAAGTGATGCAATGGGACTCAGTGACTATGCTTCCCAATAAAGGTCCTTCTTTAGTCCCTTTGACAAATAATAAATTTGGATATTTGCCCTTATGTAAAATCTACATGTGAAATTGATGTTTGGTGAATAGGCATAACAGTATAAGCTCACATTCTATGAAATGAAATCTCTGCTATACAATATTATGAAATACTTAAAAAGTAACCCCTAAGTCCCCCACGTTAGTCTGTAGGTCAGAATGTGGTTAGACCTCCTTACTTTGTACTGTCAAGCAGTGTGGCATCCAACTTGTCTCCAGGGCACTATGTGCTAAGATGTGGAACACCACCAGCTTGAGTCTGTACGTAATGAGAGTGAACAGAGCTGCAAGGTAAACCCATCCGCTCCCTATCCACCTGCTCAGGTCTCCTGAAGGAGAATACAGCTGAAAATCAAGCAACCAGACTGTCTCGTAATACATTTCACCCTGGAGGGGGCTCTTGGGAGTAGGACGTGTTCTGCTTGTCTCAGCTGAATAGATATAGTTATGAACTGCAAGGCAAGTGCTAAACTTAGCATTCTAGGGGTCTTGTGACTCTGAAGTGAGCTACTTAATCATCAATTTATGTGAACGCGTTCGTAAATGAAAGTATGATAACAATTTAGCTAAATTAAATTTACAATGATAACAAAAAGCCATTTATCTTTCTGACTTAATTTTAGTCTTATGAATTGATACAAATAATTAAATTTTCTTATTGATGAACCTCAAAGTAATTTTTTAATGTGTCAGTAAGTTCTAAATTGCAATGCACAACCGTCACTCACCGTTCTCCTGGCTGAAATGATCTGCTACTAATCGCTCTTCTGGATTTCCCCTTCCAAATTGTTTATTGTGGGTAACCAAGCATGGGCCCAAAAAAACAGACTTTCTCTAAGGACTCATTTTTACGTCCATGTTTAATTTTTAAACACGTATGTAAGAAAATGATACCGGGAGGTGGACTATCTTACCCTGTTCCTGCCCCTGAAGACAACAATCGTGCTGTCATGCAGTTTTATATGTAATAGTGATGTGTGTCTGTGAGGAATATTGTAGATATAATTTCATGTCAATTATTTGTATCCTAACTGGCACAGGATTATAAAACCCCTTCAGCATGCAGCAGTATGAGAAAGCTGGTACCTAGCTCAGCAGGGGGGTCAAGCCTCAAAGGCTGACAGATCTCACACCTTGACCACCTCCACCAGTGACGCGGATGTCCAGTGGGCGTGTCCGACTAGAGGGGGCGGCCTTGCTCTATACAAGTGTATGGAGAGCGAGGCTATGCCCACAGGCTGGGGTATGCATAACTTATACATGCCCGCCGTTCCCAGGTCTGAAACCGGCAAATTCCCACAGCGCACAGTGCGTGCACTGTGGGGATTCATAAGACTGTAGTTACACAGAGCGACTGCAGACTTATCGGTTTTAACCCCTTTAAGACATTGGTGTGTATACCCCACTTTTTGCTGTGTATTTAATTAAAAAAAAATGAACTTGAAATATTTGGACACTAAGTAAGGTATTAATTGTGTGTTTTTAGAATAAACTTGAGACAGGTACATGTGCGCGCAATACAAAGAGCAATAAGTGTAAACGATTAAATACAATTAACTCTCACTTATCAGTCTCTGTATTACGATGTAGATCACAAACTAAATTAGGCTTAAAACAGTTGACAGTGGCTAAAAAAAGCAAACCAGAAAAACAAATCGAAGCTCTTACTATACTACTCTGATCAAACATTAAACTCTCATCATCATGTGACCTGCCATTCGGTGTGTTTGCAAACAAACTATTTGTAATAATGACCCGGACCTCCTTCTGTCCTTTTTGCTCCCATGGGACTCATTTAACCAACAACATAATTGTTTTTTTTTTCCAACCTGTGTGTTTTATAATTAAGCAGTAATCCCACAGAAATAAACAGGAGCCATCTTCCTCATTAGTGGGACACAGCATATCGCTGGGAGCTTTAACGGTCCTAATAAAGGATGGAGTTCACTAATGAGCCCTGGTGACACATTTTATTCATAGCTTCACAAAAGCCACAGTGGTGAATTAACCCCTATATAGCTAACTAAGGATCCTTTAGACTAATAAATGCCAATGAGACGTCTGTTTGCCTGCCACCTTTGACTCCTTTCGGCAAATTATAATAACTCATAAATGGCAGATTATGCTGTTATTTTTTTGCTTTAAGTATTTTTAGCTGAAAAAGGGTAGAAAATCCAGTTTAATTTTTTTTTTT
>VIAB01000947.1:206455-217735 GCA_009801035.1 Oophaga pumilio
ATATTTTTCGATACCGAGCAGTATCGCTCAACACTAGTTATGCACAAGATTTGTGGCAATCTGTGATTGACATAGGACGTGTCATCCACATCAATCAAGACCAGGAGAACGGCAGCTGCAGGAATTGAGGTGGCAAAGAGAAAATAAAAAAGGAAAACTATCAGACTGGACCGCACTGTATGCCAGAGGTATAAAAGGTATTTTTAGGTATATGCAGGTGGAGTTAGGACCTTAGCTACAGGTCGATTGACTGCGGTAATAGAGCACTGAAGGTGACTTTAGTTTATATTCGGAAAACTTGCCAGACAGGTTCCCTTTCAGGTTTTATAATTGGTCCATAATTTTTACCTGTCAGTGATTTTTGAATGAGTGATTAGAAAAATAAATTCAAGCTGGTTACAAATTAGAATAAATAACATAGTAACATAGGGCCGAGTAGGGTTTTTGCTTTTATAAAGCATTTTCTGCATATATTTTGTAGAAATTGAAGGTACTGTATTAACATTTATTGTATCAGCACTTTTCTGTAAAGTATGAGACCAGGATAGAATATATGTCTAACAAAACAAGGCTGTCTAATGTAAAATAAAATGAGACAGAAGAAGAAGATCACAGACGAATAAATATTTGAAGAGAAAATAGGCATACAAGGAGGGATGACAGAAGTTCCCTCTGAGCATATCCAAGCAGTCAACCTCAAGAGACTTGGCAGACTGCAAGTCTTAAAAAGCAACTATATGAAGCTCGGATGCCATAGTTATGAGCATTCTGTAACATGTGGAACTGACTGAGATGGGAAATGGAAGCAAAAAATCAAAAGGTTGCAATAACACATGAATAGAAGTTTCATAACCAACAACAATTCTCACAAAAAAAACTAGCAACAGGTAATATACATTACATTGAAGAACTATTCATTTACGGATAGACTGCAGGAACAAAAGAGATATTTCTTCCTGATGATTTATTGAAAAATTTTCACCTTAAATAAGTATTTTGTGTATGTGCTACTACAAATCCTTCACTATCACACGCTCAAATTTTTGAGTACTGTTTCTATGATGTTTCTAGGAAATAATGCCAGCAGTCACAATTTTTTTTTCATTGCAGAGGGTTTTCTACCACCAGTCATTGTCTTTTATATTCAAAGGCACTAAAGAGGCTAAAGTGTGCTCATCTGATGGTTTATGGTTATAAAGTGTCACTGCATGCTTCTGTGGTGTACTATGGTAGTGAAGTGGTTACAATTTATTTCACCGTTGGATAGGGCAGAAAAAGAGTTAAAAATTAAAGAAATGTTAATGGGAGTTTGGCACCATTGGGACTTTTTATCATGCTAGAAAGTACCTTCTAAAGGGGTAGTTTCATGATTTGATTTAAGGAGTGCTGTGCTCCTCAGCCTCTCCGCTTTCTACTGGCCTGAGAATGGTGCACTCTTGATTTATTGACAGTTTGGACCGGTGGCAATATTGCAATGGTGGCCTAAACTGGAGTACAGGCAAATTTGCTTCTGCCACATCACGGGAACACAATGGCACTGAAACTGGCCAGATCCAGTAATCCTGTCAGCTTTAGAGCAGGATTTACAAGCTTTATTAGACAGAGCTTTTAAGTACTGTGCTCCTTGTCTAGAAGACAAGCCACCGCTGAAAAACAGCAGTGATGGCTGGTAACTGTATGGTCACATACCGACACATATATTATAAACAATAATCAGCAAAGAATCATATTATCTTTAAAGAGGACTTTTCACCAAATGATACAACTGTGGCTGAAGAGAGGAACATTTTTTTTAAATTCTGCCTCTATGTTGCAGAGAAATTAGCAATCAAAGTATTTGGCACCTAATGAGTTCCCTTTTGTTCAGTCCAAGGAGGTGGTATTGGATAAATTTCATTGGAAGCCTGTGTAAGTAAGGTGTTAGTCATCTCTGCTCTACTCCCACATATTCTAATCATTCAGGAGGTTAGACCAGGAGATCAGAGCTGTATAGTAGAAAAGAAAGGAAACCAGCTCACCATCCAACAGCTGTGATGGATCTGGGAGTCCGTGATCAGCGCTGCGGCAGGCGCTCAGTGTGCAAATAGAGGAAGAAATGATCCAGCTCCCGGCACATCAGATGTCAGTGAAATATATGAATTCTTTATTCCAAACAATTTAAAACCAGCAAATGATCATAGGTATGTAAGCCATAATCCATAATAAAGAAAGAGAGGAGAGGGTAATCCATATTAGAGAAAGAGAGGAGAGGGAACATGGGGAAAGGAATGCAATCACGAAACTAGTTTCGAACAGTCTTAATGGCACATCTACCTTACTAACCCTTAGGCTTGATGTCAGCTGTCAATGCAAAGCTGACACCAACCCCACAAATATTACCCCCCCTGCCAGTGCCACAGGGCAAGTAGAAAGAGTGAGGATAAGGGCCAGATTTGACGCATCTTATTGATTCGCCATTTCTGGGGCGGCTGATGGCTGATATTCTTAGCCTGGGAGGAGGGCCAATTTCTATAGCTGTTTGTTTATCCCTTGATGGTTTGAAACTATGGGGGACCCTACATCATTTTTTTCTGGGGTCATCCAAAAAAATAACCAGTAAAGGCTAACCAAACAGCTGTGAGCTGATATTAATATCGTGGGAACTTATAGGGATATTGCCTTTCTCCCCAGAATATTAACATCAGTCCTCAGCTGTCGGCGTTCCCTCTGCTACTGAAGAAAATTACAGGGAATGCCACATGTTTTTTCCATTTTATTTTTTACTTATTAACAAGTACAGTAAAATATACAGCCAAGATAACCTTAGTTCACAGCCTCCATATGTTCAAAAAGCTGGAAACTCCAGTAATCTTAAAATGTCCCTCAAAGTTTCCCATGAGGTTTCTGGGCCTCGCAGCTGTCGAGAGATCCAATGGTTGTGAACTCTGTTACCTGAGTTGAAGCCACCAGATCTCACGATAGCTCCAGTGCCAGACCGCTGAATGCCGGAGTGCAGAGTGCCAAACTCGTGGGCTGATGTTAATATTCTGGGAAGGAAGGCAATGTCTCTAAAAGTTCTCAGGCTATTAATATTATCTCACAGCTTGTTAGATTTTTGTGGTTATTTTATGGGGGCACCCCAGAAAAAAATGATGCAGGGTCCCCCCATAATTTCAAACTAGCAAAGGCTAACCAGACAGCTGTGGACTGATATTAATAGCCAGGGAAGGAGCCAGGGAAATAAGCCCTCCTCCCAAGCTGAGAACATCACCCCTTAGGAGCTCCAGAAATTGCACATAAATAAAATGCGCCAAATCTGGAGCTTAGACTCGCTTTTCCCACATGCCCTGTGGCGGTGCCAAGTTGGGTAAAATTAGTGGGGATAGTGTTACATTTGTATTGTCAGGTGACATCAAACCCAGGGTATAGTTAATGGACAGGCGTTTATAAGACTGGAGAGGCGTTTATAAGACGTCCCCATTACTAACCCCATATTAACTTTGGAAATAAACACACAGCATGAATAAAATATTTTATTTGAAAAATAAATCAATAACCTGTTTTAAACATTTATTTAAAAATAAAATACAAAGTTATACTCACCTTACGCCTAATCCTTGAAGCCCTTGTCAACTGTAAACAAAGCAAAAATAAAACAACCATATCCCTTTCCCGAGTGGAGGTTAGCAACACTGTCCCACACCGAAATCCACTAAAATTCTCAAGGTGCTTGCGGTGATCTCATTGAGATCATCGCAGTTCATCGTCCCAGCTCACAGTGAAGTGCCGGTGGGAATGCACCTTCAATGTCCGGCTGTAAACTCTATGATTTCACTGCTCATCACTGAAACTGTGCTTTCAGACCCTCATTGTGTCCTGGTTTTCAGCCTGGACAGTCGCATTATAGCACCTTTCAGGTTGTAAACCAGTTATCGCAAGGATGGATTACGGCATTGGAAAGTATTGCTATTCTTCAATTCAGACAGGTGAGGGATATGGTTATTATTTGGGGATCTGTGCTGTTTTAATTTTATTTCAAATAAAGGAGTCTGTGTCTTTCTTTCAATTAAGGACGTTATTCTGGCTGTGTCTTCTTTACAATCTAACTATGGAGTTAGTAATGGGGGGCTTCTTATAGATGCCTCTCCATTACTAACCTGTGGGCTTGATGTCAGCAGCCTTAAAACAGCTGATATCAACCCTATAACCATTATCCCACTTGCCACAGCACAAGAACAAGTTGGAAGAGCTGGACAAAGTGGCAGAATTGGTGCATCTAATAGATGAACCTTTCCTGGGGCAGCTGCAGGCTGCTATTTTTAGGCTGAAGAGGTCAATATCCATGATCCCTTACCAGTCAGAGAATACCAGCCCCAATGTGCTTGCTTTAGCTTGGATGGTTGTCAAAAATAGGGGGACCACTCGCTGTTTTTTTAAATTATTTAATTTTAAAAACACAGCATGGGACCTCTTTATTCTTGATAACCAGCCATGATAAAGCTGACAGCTGAAGGTTGCAGCCCGCAGCTGTCAGTTTTGCGTTCGCTGGATATCAAAAATAGAAGAAAACCAACATTTTTTTTTTAATTTATTTATTTTTAGCACAGGCGCTGACAGATGAATAGTCCCATCAACGGCGCCGGCTCACATGATAGCAGGAGTAGGCTGGTGGGTGTAGAACTTTCTCATCAGCTGACACGTGTGACCGGAGGTAACCTTTTGACCACCAGTCACAGATGTTGGCTCACACTGTCAGATGGGAACCACAGCTTTCTGACATATGGTAATGATCTTACCGCTGATCAGAGCTGCCGGTGTTTCTCGCGCTGTCATGCAGATGACAGTATGGGTAACACCGGGTGTTCGGGGTGCCAAACTCAGGTGTTCAGTACGAACCCCGAACTTTATTGTTCGGGTTCGTCCATTTCTAGTCGTCTTTAAAAACCTCATTATCTTACAACACATATCTTGTTGGGATATGTCAATTCAAGAAAGGACACATCTGTATAATATACTTTAGGTTTAGGTTTCAATTTAAAAGGACAGACACAATTCATAGTATATGCCAATATATTCCTAGGAAGCAATGTGCTCCAATCTCTGTGATATTCATGTTACACTTTAAATAATTCACTTGTACATTGTGCCAAGGGAATAAAAATTTTCTTCGTTATATAAGCTTGACATATACTGCTAATGAGGAACATCAACAAACTAGCTCCTATTCGTCTAAGGACAGACAGTGTAATGTATTCTTCCTCAAGAAACATAAAAGTAGCATTTCTTACAAGCTAAAGATCCATCGATGAATAGAATCTTCCACTTCATAAGGGACTACAAAACCTGTCCAAAAATGGGAATTAAGCTTACAAATGCATACCACTGACCACTTCTTAGCCGGTCAAGTCTGCTGCATAAGGCAATCCTCATAATAATGTAAATGTAAAAAGAATAGATCACATGCTAGGTCCTGATCATCTTCTAATGACGATGAAATGAATTTCTGTACTCAACGATATCTTTCAGTCATAACGTAGCTAGAGGGCTTGGAAAGTCATTGCAGAAACCCAGTGGGAGTTAGAATGTTATTACATCCCCAAAAGATGTGATCAGATGTGGAGAAGGCATTTAATCTCATATTAGTTCAAACAAGTAAAAAATATCAATATTTCCATTGTGCTTTTTTTATTCAGGTTTTAAAAGGCAAAACTTGTCTTATAAGTAATCCATTGCTAAAACCATATATATAATACATACACTCTAAATGTCACAGCCATAATCTTTTAGTAATATATGCATAAAGTCAACTTTAAAACTAGTTTAAAATATTATCTATACAGAGGGTTCGGAAAGTATTCAGACCCCTTTAAATTTTTCACTCTTTGTTTCATTGCAGCCATTTGGTAAATGCAAAAAAGTTCATTTTTTCTCATTAATGTACACTCTGCACCCCATCTTGACTGAAAAAATACTGAAATGTAGACATTTTTGTAGATGTATTGAAAAAGAAAAACTGAACTATCACATGGTCATCAGTATTCAGACCCTTTACTCAGTATTGAGTAGAAGCACCCTTTTGAGCTAGTACAGCCATGAGTCTTCTTGGGAATGATGCAACAAATTTTTCACACCTGTATTTGGGTATCCTCTACCATTCTTCCTTGCCGATCCTCTCCAGTTCCGTCAGGTTGGATGGTGAACGTTGGTGAACAGCCATTTTCAGGTCTCTCCAGAGATGCTCAATTGAGTTTAAGTCAGGGCTCTGGCTGGGCTAGTCAAGAATGGTCACAGAGTTGCTACAAAGCCACTCTCTTCTTATTTTAGCTGTGTGCTTAGGGTCGTTGTCTTGTTGGAAGGTGAACCTTCGGCCAAGTTTGAGGTCTAGAGCACTCTGGAAGAGGCTTTTATCCAGGATATCTCTGTACTTGGCCGCATTCATGTTTCCTTCAATGGCAACCAGTTTTCCTGTCCCTGCAGCTGAAAAATACCCCCATAGCATGATGCTGCCACCACCATGTTTCACTCTTGGGATTGTATTGGGCAGGTGATGAGCAGTGCCTGGTTTTCTCCATACATACCACTTACAATTATCACCAAAAAGGTCTATCTTCATCTCATCAGACCAGAGAATCTTATTTCTCAAAGTCTGGGAGTACTTCATGTGTTTTTTAGCAAACTCTATGTGGGCTTTCATATGTCTTGCACTGAGAAGAGGCTTCCGTCAGGCCACTCTGCCATAAAGGCCCGACTGGTGGAGGGCTGCAGTGATAGTTGACTTTGTGGAACTTTCTCCCATCTCTCTATTGCATCTCTGGAGCTCAGCCACAGTGATCCTGGGGTTCTTCTTTTCGTGTCTCACCAAGCCTCTTCTCCCACAATTGCTCAGTTTGGCTGGACAGCCAGGTCTAGGAAGACTTCTGGTGGTCCCAAACTTCTTACATTTAAGGATTATGGAGGTGACTATGCTCTTAGGAACATTGAGTACTGCAGAAATTCTTTTGTAACCTTGGCCAGATCTGTGCCTTGCCACAATTCTGTCTCTGAGCTCCTTGGCCAGTTCCTTTGACATCATGATTCTCATTTGGTCTGACATGCACTGTGGGCTGTGAGGTCTTATATAGACAGGTATGTGCCCTTCCAAATCAAGTCCTATCAGTTTATGTAAACACAGCTGGACTCCAATGAAGGAGTAGAACCATCTCAAGGAGGATCACAAGGAAATGGACAGCATGTGATATAAATATTAGTGTCTAAGCAAAGGGTCTGAATACTTATGACCATGTGATATTTTGGTATTTCTTTTTAAATAATTTTGCAAAAATTTCTACATTTCTGTTTTTTTCAGTGAAGATGGGGTGTAGAGTGTACATTAATGAGAAAAAATGAACTTTTTTGAATTTACCAAATGGCTGCAATGAAGCAAAGAGTGAAAAATTTAAAGGGGTCTGAATACTTTTTGTACCCACTATATATATATATATGTATACATATGTAAAACTTGATAGTTTTTAGTTAAGAAGCCCCTCTACTCTGCACTCATTACGTGCATTAAATGCACCTGTTTGAACATGTTACCTGTATGAAAGACATCTGTCCACACAATCAATCACATGCCAACCTCTCCACCATTGCCAAGACCATTGAGCTGTCTAAGGACACCAGGGACAAAATTGTAGACCTGCACAAGGCTGGGGTGGGATGCAGGACAACAGGCAAGCAGCTTGGCGAGGAGGTAACAACTGTTGGCACAATTTTTAGAAAATGGCAGAAACGCAAGATGACTGTCACTCTTTCTTGGTCTGGAGCTCCATGCGAGTTCTCTCCTCGTGGGGTAAGAATGATTCTGAGAAAGGTCAAGAATTAGCCCAGAACTACATGTGAGGATCGGGTCAATGGCCTGAAAATAGCTGCGACCACAGTCTCAAACATTACCATTAGTAACACACTACACGGTCATGGATTAAAATCCTGCAAGGCTCATAAGGTCCCCCTGCTCATGCCAGCACATGTCCAGGCCCATTTGAAGTTCGCCAATGACCATCTGGATGATCCATAGGAGGCAAGGGAGAAGGTCATGTGGTCAGATGAGACTAAAATAGAACTTTTTGCAATCAAATTTGCTTGTCGTGTTTGGAAGGAAGTAGAAAGGTGAGTACAACCCCAAGAACACCATCTCAATCATGAAGCAGGGTGGGGGAAACATCATACTGCTTTTCTACAAAGAGTACAGTACGACTGTACTGTTTTGAAGGGAGGATGGATGGGGTTATGTATCACGAGATTTTGGAAAACAACCTCCTTTCCCCAGTAAGAGCACTGAAGATGGGTCGTGGCTGGGTCTTCCAGCATGACAATGACCTGAAACACACAGCCAGGGTAACTAATGAGTGGCTTCGTAAGAAGCATTTCAAGGTCTTGGAGTAACCTAGCCAGTCTCCTGATCTAAACCCAATAAAAAATCTTTGAAGGGAGCTGAAACTCAAAGTTGCCCAACAACAGTCGGGTCAGAACCAACAGGGCAGGGAAAGTACATAATCACAATCTATAAGAATAGTCAGAAGCTGAGATCAAAACATAGGACAATAATACAACATGGAGCTAAACAGACAAGACTTATCTAGAGAAGCTCAAAATTATATCTGGCATCTTCCAGCAGTAAGTTGGAAGCTTAAGTAGGGTGTGGTGCTCTCCAATTGGCTGGAAAAGGGAGCTGATAACTCCAGCTGGACAGCACAGATGTGAGGAAGAGGACCAGGCTGTGAGTACCTCTGAGACCCCAGGTCCAGAACAGTCAAGGCCTCATCCACTGTTGCAGGGGGGAAGGAAAGAGGAGACGAAACGTACCCATGACCTGCAAGGAGGGGGCGTCATAAGTGAGGGGAGACTGTAGGGTTTAGGACAGGAAAAGGGAGAAAGTTCCCACCGAAGTAGAGAGACAGCAGGAACTGGCTGCGGCCTGCGGAGTGAGCTGAAGCGCAGAGAAGAGATTCAGGACGGGGTTAGTGAGGACTCCCGGGTACCGTTGGGCGCACAGAGAGAAGGGCGGTGCAGGTTTTCAGGTACTGGCAGGTGTACTGAGGGAAAAGCCCCAAAAGAGACATCGTGGTGCGTGCATCCTGTTGTTGGCGGGTGTCCAGGGGAACACAAGCCGAGGAGAGACCTTTGCTGAGCTTCAAAATTCAACTGTACCGTTCAATGGACTAGAGGCTCAGCGGGCAAATCCGGAGACCGCCCGCTGCCGCCCGAAGCGTGACCGTGTGTTGGGCAGGAAAGCTTAAAGATGCAGTGTCGGCCCCTGCCGGCATTACATCATCTATTGGACTACAGGTGACTTAAAGACAGCAGTCACATTTTTTACACAAAAAACAACATTCAAGGTGTTCTCATATGGTGGACCATAATCACTAGTGACTCACCTCTCTATGTGCACAACAAGATTGCTAGTAAAATGAGGTAAAGAGATAGAATCCAGCATTGAACTAATTAAAATGAAACTGGAAAACAAGGGTAGATAAGGGTGTACCTTATCTTTCTCGAGATCCCAGAGCATAATAAATGTAAAAGGCTCTGAGGATCAGACGGTGGGCTGCGAGCAGTAAAGGGGCAAGACAGGTGAGCAGTGAAATGAGTATAAGTTTATGGTTTAGTAAAATTGTAGCTGTATGGCTGCTATTTTGCTGAATCCACAAGGAGCAAATTTACAAGAATACACATTGCCAAGTCCTGCTGGAGAATGAAAATTCCATCTCCAAAAAGCTTATCGGCAGAGGAAAGCATGAAGTGCTCTAAAATTTCCTGGTAGATGGCTGTGCTGACTTTGGTCTTGATAAAACACAGTGGACCTACACCAGCAGATGACATGGCTTCCCAAAACCATCACTGATTGTGGAAACTTCACACTAGACCTCAAGCAGCTTTGATTGTGTGCCTCTCCATTCTTCCTCCAGACTCTGGAACCTTGATTTCCAAATGAAATGCAAACTTTACTTTCATCTGAAAACAACACCTTGGACCACTAAGCAACAGTCCATTTTTTTTTATCGCCGTGGCTGAGGTAAGATGCTTCTGGCATTGACTATTGGTCATGAGTGGCTTGACACAAGAAATGCGACACTTGGAGCCCATGTTCTGGATACGTCTGTGATGCAATGACTCCAGCAGAAGTCCACTCCTTGTGAATTTCCCCCAAATTTTAGAATGGCCTTTTCTTAACAATCCTTTCAAGGCTGTGGTTATCCCGGTTGCTTGTGCACCTTTTTCTACCCCACTTTTTCCTTCCACTCAACTTTCCATTAATATGCTTGGATACAGCACTCTGTGAACAGCCAGCTTCTTTAGCAATGACCTTTTGTGGCTTATCCTCCTTGTGGAGTGTGTCAATGACTGCCTTCTGGACATCTGTCAAGTCAGCAGTCTTCCCCACGATTGTGGAGCATACTAAAACAGACTAAGGGACATTTTTAACTCTTAGGAAGCCTTTGCAAGTGTTTTTTGTTAATTATTCTAATTTACTGAGATAATGACTTTTGGGTTTTCATTGGCTGTAAGCCATAATCATCAACATTAACAGAAATAAACACTTGAAATAGATCATTCTGTTTGTATTGACTCTATAAATCAGTTTCACTTTTGTACTGAAGAACTGAAATAAATAGGGATAAGCAAATTTGTTACAGTGTAATTGAATTACAGATTTTTGAGAATGTGTATTCTTGTAAATTTGCTCCTCGTGGATTCAGCAAAATGGCAGCCATACAGCTACAATTTTACTGAACCATAAACTTATAATCATTTCACTGCTGACCTCTCCTGCCCCTCTACTGCTCGCAGCCCACCGTCTGATCCTCAGAGTATTTTACGTTTATTATGCTCTGGGATCTTGAGAAAGATAAGGTACACCCTTATCCACCCTTGCTTTCCAGACTCATTTTAATTAGTTCAATGCTGGATTCTATCTCTTTACCTCATTTTACTAGCAATCTTGTTGTGCACATAGAAAGGTGAGTCACTAGTGATTATGGTCCATCATATGAGAACACCTTGAATGCTGGTTTTTGTGTAATAAATGTTAAATAATTATCCCATGTTCTTATGTGTGTAGCCATAGTGGAACCCATGTATTCATTAACGTCTTGTAAACTACAAAAAGAAGCCTTAGACTTCAAAGTATGACAGTGATTAAAGATAAACATTTTACAAAATGATCCTTATACGTCAGGAACACATTAGTTTACCACAAGTAAAAAAATGGAATTGTCTTGTTCCACCACAAAATTAAACAGAGGCATATGTCCGCTCATA
>VIAB01000947.1:252364-268871 GCA_009801035.1 Oophaga pumilio
TCTGACAGCGTGCACTATGTGCAATGTGAGGATTCGCAAGTCTGCAGTCACAGAGATTTTCGGACCAAATTTGGACAATTCCTTTATATAAACGTTGCTGATTGTGCACGCAACAAAAATTCTCACCTTGTATACTGTGCCAAAAGCACCTGAACCCAGGATTTTGACCCTCTTAAGCTCCGTTTCCTTTAGGATTCGTAGTTGGGCTTGGTTTGGTGCTGTGCCGCTTGGTGTCAATGGTTCCACTAACTGAAAGAGTAAGAGAAGCATTAACCTCTTGTGCCCAGAAAGCAGTACAGACTATAGAGATGCTTCGTCTATCACAGCATATAACACTACAGGAGTTGATTTTATTGCCCTTAACTCAGTCAGGACCCCTGGATTTCTTTTTTTCAGAAACCATTGACTACACATTTGCTGCATTAAAATAACTCCGACCAGATAACACATATACAGTATATTAATCAATATACTCTTATTTTAGTCTACTAGTTTACACAAAATCATCACATGTAATTCAGATAGAATATTACCAGTGGGGTCACCTCTCTACGAGAAACGATGATAACAAGTAGCGGACTAGACCCAGCTTTTTATCTGGTATTTTGCTGCTTTCTTGTAAGAACTTGACACATTTCAACAGACTCTACAGTGTTCACTTCAATAAAAACTATTGACAGTATATTGTTCCTGCAACATATTAATTTAAATTTGTTCTATTTTCCCAAGAGAGAACTGCAGACACTATATATTATATTATAAATGCTAAATTTCCACTTTTCTGAAAAACAATACAGCAGTTCTCAACAAGCGCCACCAAATGCCATGCAAGGGTTAATGGTATAAAATACAAATGCATATGACATTGTAGCATGGCGCGGGGTGGTACCATGGGAGAGACACCCGTCTTCTCCTATCACGTCCTGGAGCGCTACATGAAAGTGCGGGTTCTGGCAGGGTGTTGGCGTTAGTGTTGTGTGGGCCTTACGCCCATGCAGGCCAACTTTAGCTGATGGTGTTGGCTAGCCAAGATCACAACCTTCACATATTAATAAAAGGAGACTTCATTTAAAAAATGAGGACTTTGCTTAACTTGATAAGAGTTATGTACAAGAGATAGTGGTTACACAGTCTTAAGCACGCTTCCTTTACTGCAAGAAGCCTTTTCATTCACACTTTATCCTTCCTCTGTAGGCTTCTGCAGGGCTCTGCAGCTTATCTGTTTCGTCTCCACATCTCCAAAACCCAGCTTCTAGGCCACAGTCCTGAAGAGCAAGTTTCTTTCCACTCGCTCAGCAGTTCCGTCAGTAACTCTCTTTAGGATCTCGCTATTCCTCACTCCAGTCTCTTCTAGCTGTGGATCATCCCTTGGCAGCACCGGATGCTTGTTACTCTCCAAACTCTAATTAACTCTATCCAGGAAGCACAGTCCTGTCCCTATCACTAAGCTCTCCCCCTGTGGGCTAGTCCCAACACTTAACTACTTCTGACCCTGCTGTCTGTTGCTGGGCAGAAATTCCTTGCACTGCATCACTTATCTTACACTATACATTCCCTATAACACTGCTACACTCTATGCATATAATACTAACAATACTTATCACACTCTATACATTACACAGGCAAACACCGCAATGCAAAACAATTTACAAGACACAATATATACAAAGACGCATGACATAATACACAAGAAGCAATTGTTGTCTTCAGGGACAGGAACGCGACAGAATAGTCCACCACCCTTAGAACATGCTGCCATTACAAAATGCCTATTGAAGTTTATGGAGAGTGTTTAACACACTAATGCATCCATATGTTATCAGTATTGCATCAGTATTTTAATGAGCCATAGCCCCATGACAAAAAATGTGGTAATGCATTGTAAGACAAAAGTAATTATTTTTGTGTGGTTTATGTAAACCAAAATGATGTTCTATTGGATGACACATACCAATTCAGGTTTTCTGAGCGTAGCAATGAGTAGGTATTGATTGTTGTCAAGTAGGTGAAAAAAGCAACATCAACAGTTGAGCCAATGTTGACCACAGCACCAGTATACATTTATATGAAGTATCGGAGTCTGGTTCAAGCTGTCACCTTATAGCGTCCTTCAGAATGGATCCTAGGGTAAGTAGGGAATCGACCTAGGAAACCTTCAGCGCAGCAGATATACTCTGGTTTAATCATTGGTAATGGAAGAAATGTATTAACCACCAGAACTAGCTGACCCAGACAGAACAGGGCCCCTCTGCAAAAACAATATATGGGCCCTTTACAGTCCAATAGGTCATCATGATACACAATTCCACTTTTGGAGGTGAAAGTGACCCCTTTGGGCCCATGTGCAGCTGCACAGGTTGCACCAATGATATGTCCGCTCCTGTTACCCAAGATGTGAAGGCAACAAGCTGGATTTTATTGAAAAAAAAAACAAAAGGCTACATGTTTCAGCCTATACTCCAGCTCTTTTTTTTTGTTAAAGAGGTTATCACTACTTTTTCATTGATGATCTTTCCTTGAGAAAAGTCATCAATGTCTGATTGGTCAGGGTCCAACACCTGCCGAAATTCTGGGTAATACATTTCATCCGGTACTAATGATTATCATGGAGTATACCTGCAGTGCCAAAGGTGTTTTTTGTCTCCGCAGATGATTCTCTGTCCCATGTAATATGTACTATCCGAGTTTCAATATAGTTTCATATTCATTGATAGAAAATAGCGATCCCTTAAAGGGTTTATTCAGGACTTTTTTATTAGGCTCGTAGCTAGAAAAAAACAAAAACCGGCAGGTAGTTGCCACCTATATGCCTTTTGTGCCCGACTCTGATCTCTGCCAGCACAGAGCAGTCACAGACCGACCGTTCCTGCCAGCAATCCAGTGGTTTGACCTAAATTCACATCGGCAGATCAGCAGCTTCTCTTCCACTCTGCACTGTTGACGGGGCATGACTGCCGATGTCATATTGATTAACAGCTGGCTCCCCGCTGCCTAACTGAGGGAAGCTGACTGTCAATCAGCATGATGTCGGCAATCATACCCCGTCAACAGAGCAACCCGGAAGAAAAGAGCTGCTCTGTAGATGATGAACAGCTGAATCGCCAGCAGGACCGGAATTGTGACGTGACAGTTCTGTGCCAGGACAAGGTAGAACAGGCAAGTAGTTGGCAACTACCTGCTTGTTAGTTTTTAGGCCCATAGTAAAAAAATAATTTAAAAAAGTTCTGGATAAACCCTTTAAATGCCATACTGATATCATATGGATGCCATATGGAACACTGTGAATGCTAGAATCTTCACTGTTAGCGAAAAGCTGAGCAATCGGTAAAATTTTAGAAAACAGCTATACAAATGGTAAAAATAACATGAAATTTATATTGTAATGTTGACTTTATAGGAAAGCTGTCATATTTATCAATTGGATCTGAAAGCATCATGTAGAAGAGCAGGAGGAGCTGAACAGACTGATAAATGGTTTTATGTCAAAGATATTTTGTGTAACTTTGAACTTATTGATTGAAATAATTGTTTTATCTTATGAGTCTAGTGGGCGGCTCTAGTAAGTAACTGACATTTATTAAGACCTCCCACTGGACTCCTAAGCCAAGGAAGAGCAGATGTTCAATCATATAAGTTACATTGAAATTTTTCTTACCAAATGTTTTATAAATCTTCTCGGCTCCCCAGCTCTATGACATGATTCTTGTAGATTGGACAACATTTTTTCCTTTTGAAATAGACTTTTTGTACAACTTTAGATTGGATCACAGAGCACATAAGAGAAAAATAATAAATCCATTGTATAAAATTTGTACATAATGTGTTACTAATAGGTAAGAGTATTACTTAGAAGTAACAAGACTTATTCTTTGTGATCTATTCACAAAAATATATTAGTAGTATTCAAAAACAAATTTTCTATTTCAGTTCTTCGGCCTTTTGAGGTTTGGCTAACACCGCCCTCTCTCCTCTAGAAAAAGTCAAAATATATTGAAAATTTTTTTGACGAATAATCCATCTCTCAGGCTGATGTGGAAGGTAATTATAAAGGAGTCTTCAAGTTCTAAAAGATTTAATAGCAATGCGCTATTTCACCTTGTCTCCACAAGGTTAGCATCGCTGGCCTCATCTGATCCATATTCTGCATCTGTAAAATGTTTTCCGCCCGTTGTCATACATAAAACACCATATAATACAGGCAGAGGCGAGCTCGGATTTTATTGCAGGGCTATGACTGTCGTATCTAATATAATTTCATTATTGATTCTTTTATTTATCAATCTATTTATTTATATGGTTTAATTTTATAATGTAGTTGTGCGGAGATTGCATGGTATCAGAATGCCCTTCCTCTCACACGCAGGTGACATTGTTTTGGTTGTATTTCAATTTGTAATATTTTATATCTCCGGTATATCAATTTTCCTCCTCCGGAGGAGAGCTGCTATTACGTACATATTTATTCTTCTTACTATTATAAAGTCATATTTTTATAAAATATATATTTGTTTTAGCCAATATACAATTTGGCTCTCACTAATCTCTTGGCCATTCCCTTTCCTTCCTTAATGCCCGCTCATTGTGCCTCGGGGGCATGGTCTTCTCTAGCATCATACTCTAGCCCCGGTTTTCTTTTATTTGACTGCTCCCTATTTCTTTACCTATTCTCGCCTTCACCCTCTATGGTTTTAAAAAACTTTTTTACTTTTTTTACAACTTTTGATTACAGTTTTTATACCCTTGAATTATCATTATGACATCCATTTTGATGTGTGAGTGTCCGTTTTTCCACTGAAGAAAATTGGTCCTCCTATTACGTTAGTAAGTCACAAACTGATCAGAGTGCGATCAAAGTGTGATATGATTTTCCCGGCGATGAAAAGAAAAAAAACATTTCTCCAAATTCTCCATTATGTCAGTAGGTGAAAATCAGACTGCAGTTGGATGTCATCAGAGTGCAGTCTGATTTTTTTTCACGGACCGATAGACATGATCGGGTGAGTGTCATCCGATTATTGGAGGCAAATTGTGCAAGATGTAATTATTTTTCATTCGTTCGGAGGAAAAAATCAGATATGCACAGCCACATAAAATAACATGAGTGTGAGTGCAATCCGTCAGGACCACAGATAGCATTCATCCGATTTATACGGTTGTCTGCACAAGCCCTAATACTAATGCTATAATAGGGTGATTAACTTGACGCTCTTACTATTTATGTGTTTTATGGCCTGATGAAAAATTGGATCTTGTCTTTTTTACATTTTGCAAGTTAGTATAGAATTTTGGCATGGAATATCAGTGAGTCCCCACAACTCTAGGTCTATTTAAAAAAAATGGTATTAAATAACTGCAGATGCAACAAATAATACCTTAGGGTCACATTTAATCAATGCATTTGAGATGTGTTTTTTTGTGGTGATTTTTCAAAACCGTGTTTTACAGTATTTTCATAAAATTGTAGCTAAAAAAAACACATTGCAAGCATATTGTGTGAACACGGCCAAAGGCTACTTCTCACAATTGGATATGATTTTGGACCAATTAGCTAATTTAGTCAACTTGCATTTTTACTTGCATTTTCTAGTGAGTTTTTTTTACATGTGTTTTTGTCGTGTTTTTTTCAGCTGCAGCTCTTGACTCTTTTAGTACGTCATGTTTTAAAGAAGACTTTAATTTGGAAACTTCCTGTTTGCTGAGTTACCCAGCTGTGATACAACTTTATTGAAAAATTAATTGTTAATAGTGCAGATTCCACATGGGTTTCTGCTGTGGAAAATCTCTAAGAAAGCTTATTTGGCTTATATGTGTGGATTTTCTGCATCTCATTAAATTCTATAAGGAAAATCCACAAATAAAGTGAATATTTTTTGCAAACGAATTTGACATGTTGCAGATTTAAAAAATGCATCACAGGTCAATTTACGCAGCATTACAAAACGGAGTGGGCATAAGCTTTATAGAAATGTAATCCACTTTGCTGGAACTGTATTACGTTGCATTTTTTCCACGCAAAAAATACTTCTGAAAAAATGTACCAAATACTCATGTTAGGAACTTAGCCTAAAACAAATAACACTGGCGCAAATAAAGCATAATTTGACATCTAACTTGACATTGGTCAATAACGTGTGCATTGTTAAAGGGAATCTGTCAGCAGTTTTTTTCTATGTAACCTGAGAACAGCATGATGTAGGGATAGAGATCCTGATTCCAACGATGTGTCACTTATTGTACTACTTGGTTCAGTTTCAATAAAATCACTGTTTTATCAGCAGGAGACTATCACTAGAGGACTAGTTGTCTCCTGCCTTGTAGTCCTCCTGCTCTGTATAACCCCGCCCTCACCACTGATTAGTCACTTCCTTCCAGTGTACACAGAAAGCTGCCAATCAGTGGTGTGGGCGGGGCTATACAGAGCTCAGTGTTCAGAGAACTCTTAGATCTGCAACAGATAAAACTGTGATTTTATGAAAACTACAGCAAGCAGCCCAGTATGTGACACATCACTAGAATCACTGTCTCTGCTCCCAAATCATGCTGTCCTTAGATAAGGTGGAAAAAAACATGATAACTGATTCCCTTTAAGTATTAATCCTCCTATGCCTCTTCAGTCATCAGTGATTTTCACTTACACAAATAATTATCCGGACTTGTCTCTGAGATTCAATGCGATCACACGGATCACATAAAAGACAAAGATGTGAACAGCCCCACAGATTATAATGAGTACGTGAAAATTATGGATAGAACACGTAAATGAAAAACAAATGTCTGAATGAGGCCTAAGTGATCATCTCTTGTGACAAGCATTTTATTTTTGTCAAGTTAAATGATGTTGATGACACATATCAATGATGCCCGTGACAATAATATAGTTTACATAGTATTGTCATATTGTTACTTCCTGAGATCTGAGAAGTAGATCAGAAAAGAAAAAGTTGCACATTGTTGACTGTTATCTCCTTTTCTTATATATTACAAATAAACTAGTATATAACCATCTGGGCTATTTTTTTCAAGAAAAAAAAATTTTGCAAGAAAAAAAATTGATGTTGAAGTACAGATAAGCCACGTCTTCATCTTGCCACGTCTGTTATTCACATTTGACATGTCGGCCTTTAGACCTTTTTAAAAAATTCTCACTCTTTGAGCGAAAATGTCACCGTTTTTGCATGCACAATGTAATGGCAGAATGAAAAGGTGAACTTTTGCATAGTTACCGGTATATACTTCTAGTTACTCAAAAATGACTTGGAAAACAACACATGTCCATCATGTTCAACCTTTTTCAGATGAATTTTACATCAAACCTTGCTAAATTATTTAAGAGACCCTCAATGCCACTTTTAAGAGATTATCATAATTTTTATAGCATGTGGCCCTCTTTGAATGCTGTCATTGTATATGTGATCATACTCAACGCCTTCTTGTATTTGAGCCAGGAATTGGAGCCTCCGTTGTTGACTATTTATTGGAATAAATTGTATTAAAAGAATGTACTTTGGGCTGATCTATGTCGGTAGTAAAAAGTACATCTAGCTATGATTTTTAATACAACCGTGTGGAAAAAAAGTCTGGGCCACACAGTTTGGCCCAATTCATCATGGCCTTTGTGCCTTTTTTTGGCTTAGTTTTGTGTGTTTTACGTTTTTTTTGTTTACACCCAATTCATTATTTTCTTTCTATATCCCTTTTTTTTAAGTCTAATCTATATGTGCTTGCCTGTTTTTTTAATTTTGTTGTCCACTTTGTGGGCAGAGTCCAGCAATTCCAGATGTTTCAGTCTGATTTCATCAATTGCGTTTTTTCAAAAAGTTGCAAAATTTGACGCAGCTTCACTTCTAGGCTTTCCCTGGTGAATTTTTGAGTATGTCAAGATTTTGGCATAATTTTTGCAGTTTTTGGTGCCAAAAGTCCCAAAACGGTTGAGAACTTGTTCCTGTATGACAAATTTAACAACAAAAATGGCAACTAATACCACAAGACAAAAAAGTGACTTAAAACCCCCCACAAATGATAAATAAGCATCAAAACCACTTTTTATGCATTCAGTTGAATTTGCTGAAGTATGAGGATTGCATCAAGTAGTCCCGCTGCATATATTCCATAGGCATGGTGTGAATCTGGCCTTACCATATTATTTCATGTAGATTGTATTAAAGTTTGAACATTACTTCCTGTGCCATGTTGTAAAAGGGCGGCATGGGGAGAAGGTAATTCCCTGAACAATCCAATTGACACCATGAACTGGATGAAGTCTGGAATCCACATTAACTAGTTTTTACATTTAAACCCTGAGATATTATGGTTAAAGCTGACCTCAGGAACTAACCGCTTTTATAAAACAATGGATCTCACGCTGGAGGGCCACATTAGACTAACATCAGCCAAACCCACCAACATTGACAGGCTTGGCCAAAAGTCTAATGTGAATGGAGCCTCCCAGTGCTGCTCAGATGATGTTATGGGAGAAAAGGATCTGGCATGTCTGCTGTTGGACTGCCGATCCTTTTGTTCTCGATGAGATAAGATGCCACCGTAGAAGTCTGCCAGCAGGTCTTTCATAGGCAACACAGAAGTAGTGATGAGCGAGTATGCTCGTTGCTCGGGTTTCCCAAGCATGCTCAGACGATCTCCGAGTATTTGGAAACGCTCGGAGATTTAGTTTCTGTTGCAGCAGCTGCATGATTTGAGAATGCTAGACAGCCTGAATACATGTGGGGATTCCCTAACAAACAGGCAATCTTCACAGGTATTCAGGCTGTCTAGTAGCCGCAAATCATGCATCTGCTGTGACAGAAACTAAATCTCTGAGCATGCCCAAATACTCGGAGACCACCTGAGCATGCTCGGGAAAATCTGAACAACGAGCATACTCGCTCATCACTAGACAGGAGTTGAACACTCGTGTGTATGGAGGATTCAGGAGAGATAGACATTCAGCTCACCAATTGCTGTACTGCCAACAGTACGTCATCGCAATAGCCAATACTAGACACCAAGAACATCGGTGGAAACTCACCAGTGGACCCGGGGAATGGGAGTACAGCTTGGCTTATTTATATGCTACTGAAAATTTTTTTAGAATTTGAAGGTTGAAAAACAACAAAAGTCTATAACGAAACCATATAAATATACTGGTATGGCTGTTACTGTAACCACTCTGAAAAAATGATTCAATATTGTACTTTTTATGCCATATAATCTACACCAAAAACTAACATTCCAAAAATAATTAGCAAAATTGCCACCATAAAAATATTAATAATTGTAAAATAAGAATTTATTGAAACCATGGGTGATGCTCTTTGGGTGACTGAAGAGTCTAAAGCCTCCGAGCTGAAAGCTTTCTGTAGACAGCTGACAAACATGCCGTGAACAAGACAGTCATGATAAAATACCAAGTGTAAGGACAGCACCTTTATAACATAACAATGGGCCATAAAATAGCAGTGTGACTTGAACTTACAATCTTTGACTGTTCCTTGGTGCTTGGTAGAAAGTTCTTACCTCTGTCTCTAGGAACCTGCGTAAAGCTCTCTTCTTTTTAATGCTTTTTCTGCGAACGTAGACTGCGAAGGTGAGTCCCATGATGACTATAATAAATAAGCCTCCAATAACACTGGCTGCGATCAGGGGAGTTCTACCATTAAAAGCAAAAAAACATGATATTCAGTTATATTGACACTGACAAAAGGTACATTAACAGGAGTACTGGTAGTAACAATGTATCAGACAACTAAGGCTGCGGAATCAATACGTTTATTTTCTAAGTGTTGATTATGTTATAAATTGTTATAAAGTTCCTGATTAATATCATTTTAGGGGGGCGAGGAATAGAGCTGGAGTGGCAGAGGCTTGAGGTCTACAAATAGCTCTTCAGCCTCATTTACATATCAATTCAAAGAACACCGGAATGGACCGGTATTACTAGACTTGTCTTTTAAAGAGCTAAATGTGCATATAAATAGTTTGGGGGTGAAATACTGTTGACAGATTCCTTTTAAAGCCACAGATAATACATATGACATCATGGTGTTCCCAGTTGATAAATTCAGCCCTAATACATCTGGGACCTCGGCGCCACAACAAAACAAAGAATAAACAGTTATTCTTAAAACTTCTTATCCGTAATTAAATTCTGCCAACTGAAGATCAATAGAAATTAAGCGTCACATTAGTCTTCACTATTTACAAGTATTCTAATTACCACATTATCCTTATGATTTTAATTAGATGTCATGGTCATGGATGATGTGAAATAGTAAAGTAGTATCTCTTTATTGCAAAAGCAATGTGCGCCTAATAGAGAATGAGGATTTTAAAGACACCCACGTCTCGACTGTGACTCAACAGTAAGAAAGGCTGCAGTGGAAGTGACCGAGTTACCGACATCAGCAGTTTCATCCCTGATAAAGCAGCCTATGGAAAGTCTGCGCCACACACATCTATTAGAGAGGTGGCTTTCTATGCACAGAGATAGGCAGTCAATTATCTCTTTAATGAAGCGATGCTCTGATTACAAAGACGCTGCAGTTTGCTTCCCCCTGTGCATTAGTTGTGCTCTGCAAGTAGTACAGGGTTTCGTAGGATTACAAAGCCCTAAGATCCTCAGTGATGGGGTCTTATCTCATTACCGGATGCAGCATTAATTTAGTGAGAATGGTTTGCTAGTTCAGCCAAGATACAATGCAACAAAGTGAAGAATCGCGGTCCTGATAACACTAATACTTTCCTAGCATGGGAGCTTCAGAAATACATGAGCTCTCAATAGCGTTCATAGTCTTGGCCTTCTATGGCGGAATACACACAGAACGAGTGTTCCCTTCCTGTCCATTCGCGATACAGCTGTGATGTCAGTCCCAAGATGGACCTTGTGGGATAATGGGGTGTGAAGTAATTATGTAAGCAATGAGTGTCCGGTAATTACATCAATTACATTTAGCAATCCACACATTGTTATCAAATGATAGTCAAACTCCTAAAAATTCTGTCTATGTCAATCTGAGACTTTACTATAGGTGGTGTAGATTGTAGCTACCAACATTTCAGTGTCCATAATGGGGACATTTAAGCCACAATTATGGGACTGCCCAAGGCCACCTCCAAAATGGGCAAAGTGTCCACTCTTGTGTCAAGTGTTCAGAAACCCTGTCCTTTTTGTGATATGTTTTATTTTTAATTGTCTTGGCACTGGCAAAATCTATACAGACTCCTTGTTATACTCACGCAAGTTCTGTGCTTGACGCTGCCTTATCGGCAATGATTACGGTACTTTTTGTGTTGCACAGTGCCCCCAAATCATTTACTTTAAAAATATTATCATTATCCTTCCAAAAAAGTGCAACATAAAAAGTAGCCCTCAAAACCATATAAATAGTGTAATAACGATCCTTTGCACACTTAATATAGGGGATTGTTAATATTGTTTTAAAGCAGTACAGGTGAAGAATATTTCATACCCCATCTACATCTGTGACCTAGCGGTGGACACCGCGTTCTTTTCCTGCAGGGGAAACCACTATCCACCACCAGTTCTGTTTGGTCCCAGACACCTACACTATCAAATATTTGGATATTATCCTACAGAAGTCTCTTGATTAAGTCTTTGTAAGGACCCTTGGTTGGCTCTCTTCTATTCCTTAGTGGGAGTTGTGGTAAGGACCCTTGGTTGGCTCTCTTCTGTTCCTTAGTGGGAGTTGTGGTTACCTGCACTCCAATGTTTTTTCCTCTCAAGAGCAGTTGGTATATTGATGAAGGTCAGGTGTGCTGACCGAAACGTCTAGCTGTGACTGGCAGTAAAATTTTGCATCTTTGACCAGTTGAGTGCCAAACGTCTTGCATTTAAGAATATTAATAAAACCTCCTTTCTTCTCCAACAACAGCCCACTATGTGCTGCCAAACAATCATGAAGTCTACCTGTGTACCCTCTGATAAGAAAACATACTATCTAGCAGTTAAAGGGGTTGTCTGGGCAAAATAAAATGTTGCCTAGGGGACAGGATATCAAAATATCACTAACTTAGACATAAAGTTCGGTCCAGAAATATTTGGACAGTGACCAAATCTCCGTGATTTGGCCTCTGCATGTCAATATTTTGTACCTAAAATGAAACAATTGAGATGAAATTGAAGTGGAGACTTTCAGGTTTAATTAAAAGGATTGAACAAAAATATCCTGTGAAACATTTAGGAATTCCAACTATTTTTCTACAATGTCTCCTCATTTCAGAGTCTCAAAAGTAATTTGACAAATTAACTTTACCATTAATAAAATGTTCATTTTTAATGCTTTGTAGAGAATCCTTGGCAGGCAATGACTGCCTGAAGTCTGGATGCCATGGACGTCACCAAACGCTGGATTTCCTCCTTTGTGATGCTTTGCCAGGTTTTTACTGCTGCTGGCTTCAATTGTTGGTTGATTGTGGGTTTTTCTGCCTTAAGCTTTGTCTTAAGTTTTGAATGCTCGATGGGGTTGAGATTTGGTGATGGACTCGGCCATTGCAGAATATTCCACTTCTTTGCCTTAAAATACTCCTAAGTTGCTTTCACAGTATGTTTGGATCATTGTCTATCTGTACTGTGAAGCGCCGTCCAATCAACCTTGCTGCATTGGGTTGAATCAGAGCAGAAAATATAGCCATGTGCACTTCCGAATTCATTCGGCTGCTACTGACTTCAGTCACATAATAGATAAACGCTAGTGACCAAGCACCACTGGAAGCCATGTATGCCCATGCCAATACACTACCTCCACCATGTTTTACCGAAAATGCGGTGTGCTTTGGATCATGATCCGTTCTAAGCCTTCTTCAAACTTTCTTCTTTCCATCATTCTGGTACAGGTTGATCTTAGTTTCATCTATCCATGTTTTTTGACTAAGTGAAATATGGCCTTTCTACTTTTAAAGCTAATTAATGACAAGCACCTTATGTTGAACCCTCTGTATTTGCTATCATGAATCATTTCTTTATGGTAGACTTAGATACCAAAATATCTACTTCTTTGGAAGTCTTCTACACTTAGGTGAATGTTGTGAAGGGGTTTTTCTTCACCATTGAAAAGATTCTGTGATCATCCACTACTGTTGTTTCCCATGGACATCCAGGCCTTTATGAGTTACCAAGCTCACCAGTGCGCTTGAGGCGACTGATGAAGGGATGAAACGCGCGTTGGGGCACTTGGGGATACCACATATAGAAGACCATCACTCATGTAAGTGCTATTCTAATTTCTGTTACAATAGCCTGATTTGGACACTACTGATACCGGGGACAGGAGACTTTGTAGGCTATAGGAAAGGATTTTTCACGGGTACTGTTTACATGAGTCTTAGGTCCGGATATGTTGGCTATTTCCCCTATTATTGATAAGTAGTGACCTTATTAACTTAATAGGAATACTTTGTATGAACTCTTGATGAGTTTAAATAAATAATAATTTTATTGGCGCTTTATACTGGATTTCTCTTTTGTGCTTATTTATGTACATCAGTTTTTGTGGCCTGGTTATTTCTATGGGTATTGTGTTATGCTAATAGTGGAAACAGCCTAAAGTCTCCTCTGTTAATTGTCGTTTTATCGGGTATTAGTCTGGATGATAGGAGGCAGCAGAGAGCTGTTTGCTCCAAAGATAAAAGCAGGTGGATCTGCATGACCTCCCAGTCTGCGATCTTTGATACACATAATACCAAAAGGTATGTTTGTTGTAAAGCTAACACTGTGCATTACCAAAAGAAAACCATACCCACAGTAAAGTGTGGTGGAGGCAGCATTATGCTTCAAATCTGTTTTTCGGCAGCTGGAACTGAAACTTTATTCTATATGGAGGGAATTATGAACAGTTTTAAATATCAGTCAATTTTGTAACAAAACCTTCAGGCATCTGCTAAATAGGTGAAAATGAAGAGAAATGTCACCTTTTCTGCACAACAATGACCCTAAGAATACCTCCAAATCAACGAGAGAATGCCTTCACCAGAAGGTTACAGATATGGAATGGCCCAGTCAGAGGCCAGCACTGAATCCAATTATAAATCTGTGGGTGACCTCAAGAGGGTGCTGTATACAAGAGATATCCTTGCAATTTGACAAATTTGGAGCTATTGCAAGGAAGACTGGGCAAAGATTGCCAATTCTAGATGTGTTATGCTAATAGACTCCTCTCCAAAAATACTGAACGCTGTCATAAATTCAAAGGGTGCTTCAACAAAGTATTAGTTTAATGGGTGGGCATATTTATGCAACCACATTTCTTTAGGTTTTTCTTTATCCATCCAAAAAGATTTCAGTTTGTTTTTCAATTGAATTGTACAAATTGCGGGCGACAAAAGATGGAAAAAGCTCTGAAATTATTTTTCTTAGTACGATTTTTAATATGACAAAAAACTGGCATTTTAACAAAGGTGTGTTTTTTAATCTACTGTTTAACTTACTAATATGTTCACATTTTCATCTGCTGGTAGGTGATCTGGTCCCAGGTCTCTGTTGCTATGCGTTCAATCTTGTGCTTGATACAGAAAAGTGCTTCCAATGTCTGTACCCGACCAAAGTTACGAATGGTGATTTTAAAAGAAAGCAAAGGAAGCCCTTTTCCCTGTGTCGACAGTCAAAGGACAATTTTTGTATATTTCATAGGAACACAACCTACAAATAATTTATTTGCTTTTGCAATATGGAAGTATGCCAAAGTACTTAGGAAAAACACAGGCAAACCGTGGAGGTCTATAAAATGTGTATTTAAATTTTACCCATGACAACAATACTGCAACTAATAAGACACCATAGTCTATCAGTTGCCTTGAGTTATCTAGGAGGTATCGGGAGAGTCTACATTATGTGTGTCATACCAGAAAATGTAAAAAATGAAATTAAATTGTGTCCGAGTGCTTCCAGCTTAGATGTTCCTAATCAGAAACTGCATGTAGTAATTGCCTCAAGTATCAGAACTGCAAAACAGAATAAAATGAAAAAAAAAGTAAAACACAAAATATATAGATCCTTTTATATTTCAGCATGTAACAGTCGAAACTTCAAAGACCATATCCAATGGTCCAGGATATCTTTAATGGATGTTATCTTCATGCGGTGAACTTGTGAAGCGTATCTCAGCTTAATAAAATGACTCTTTGGGCGATCATACAGTGCAAAGGTGAACAGTTCATAAGCAGAAATACACAAACATGTTAAACATAAAGCTACAATGAGCCGGCAATTTGGATAACGCTTTGCATCTTAGCAACGATCTCATCAAAGGGAAGCCATTTAGCAAGATGGGGTGATTTGCTAAGCCTGGAAGCTTCAGCCACCATCAAAATTCCTCTTAATGCAGTAATTTCTGATAATTGCCAGAACGCAAATTTGCAACAACAATTTGTCGAAAAGGCACAAAGTACATTTATCTATCTAGAACAGGTGGCAAATGTGCGCAGAAATTAGGCACAAATTAGCAGGTATTAACCTTTTAGTCACTGTAGTTCCAAATGTGTTAATTCACTTAACTGAGGTATATTTCCATTTTTATGGGTTTTTGTTTTGAGTGAAATATAGGACCCTCATTAGTAGTTAATCAGTGTAACAAGGACAAAAGAACAGGACACACAACATTTCCCCTGTAACTTTCTGATACACAAAATATGCATCTGCAACATGTATAGACCATATAACCGAAAGCATTGATTTCTTGTGTTCATTTCTAATATAAGGGCCCATATGTGCTGAAGTTACTGTGAAACGCACTAGCCAAATACTGAAGGATATATTGGCTTCTTATCACACAATAGTCACTGTCTTTCCAGAATGAAATACAGTGGAACAGTATGATTGAGTGTGATACTGATATTAATGTAGACAGCCAATGGGTTCCATAATATTGTAGCTACACAGATATGGGGACAACCACTCAGGAGTTTACTAGGATCATTTCTGGTCTAAACGTCCCCATACACATAAGGGCAAAGTCAACTGAAACATCAGATTTCAGCTGGAGAAACTACAAACAGATGCTGTTGGGGGAAAGAAAGATCTGATATGTTGAATTTCTTTATTATCATTTTGTTTAATCTGTAACCCAAGTTTTTGGCCCGGGTTGGGTTTATATCACGTTTTTGCAACATATAACTTCCTCCATCAGGGCTTCCATCTGTAGCCGTGAAAAATGGGATTCAGAAGTGGAGTACACACTGATGGCGCCATTGAGTTTAATGAAGCAGATGGATTAACTTTGTCATCTGCCTGATCTCAAAAACATGGTCAACTGTGTTTTTGTGCCAACTTCAAAAGGCAATCAATTCCAAAAATGAGGATAATTTGAACCTGTCAGGAGGATTTTGCTAAGTAAACTACAGACACTGTCAGGTTGGCAGTGTTAAACTGATTAAAATGATACTTGGGGTGAAGAAATCCATCTTGTGGTTCTTGTGTAATCAGTGTTAGAAGTATTCCGTTAATGAGATGCCCATGAGACCGTAGGCAGAGTCTTATCTTCCTGCTCTAAGCCAGAGA
>VIAB01000948.1:10808-55106 GCA_009801035.1 Oophaga pumilio
CGGGATAGTACGTCTAATGTCAGAGAGGGGTTAAAGACAAAAAAAACTCCATAATCCAGAAATGTAAAAACCACTGTCTTCTTCACAAAGAATGTCTGTTGGAAAAAAAAGAGACAGAAAGTAAGAGATAGAAATAGAAAGAGAGAGACAGAGAGGGGGAGAAAGAAATTAAAGGAGTTTGTCCAGGATTAGAACACATGGCTGGTTTCCTCCAAAAATAGTGCTATATCTGTCCATGGTATATGTCAGGTACTGTAGTTAAGCTCCATTAATGCAAACTGAATATGCTTTAATATGACACACAACTTGTGAACAGCTATGTTTTTCTCATTACAAAAACATTTAAAGGGTGTGTGAGAGCAGAACATTGGTTATTGTTTAACTCACTATTTTATTAAATTACTTTTTGCTATTAATTAAACAAGTTGCAGGTTTTACAGGTACAATTTATTTTATTTATTTTTATAAAGCCCCATACTAGACTCATACGTCTTTACTTCTTTTCAGCAGCTACATGGGTATAGGATGCATTTGTTGTCTCTGACTCACTGATTCTCACAGGAGAGTTTTCTAGAAATCCTTTAGGCTGGGGCTACATGACGACTTTGGCCAAGACTCAAGTTGGGAGGCTAAAGATTGCTAGCTGTAGCTGATACATCGCAGTACATTACAAATTAATGGGGTTGCATTGCAACAGCTAGGGAACTCGGTTGGATTTTTTGTAATTTTCTTGTTACAGTCATTGTCTCCTAGATTTCACTATGTGACACCATTCAATGGCGATGTAGCAGCTACAGATAATGAACTTACCAAAAACGGCATGTAGCTCTAGCCTTAATCTAGGCAGAGTTCAATGTTAAGAGAGGAGGTGATCTGTGATGATGACCTATTGTGAGTGGTCAACTGTATGGTTTATACTATATGTAGCATTGTCATTTGTCATTAAAATTATGCGTTTACTGCTGATAAGAAGTCATCTGCACAAAACAGAAGTATGAGTTTAGTATTAGGCGTAGTGGTTCCTAGTTTGAAAATTTTATTTTTTTTGTTTAACGATTTCTGATTTATTTGTAGAAATGATTATAAAATACAATTGAAAAAGAAAATCTCATTAAAATGTTCTAAAAATACAATTTCCATAGAAACCTGATTTAAATAACAGGTTATTTTCTGATGACCCATTCCCTTTAAAGCTTTTTATCTTGGCCCTATGTCAAAAGATGTCTAATGTGTTGTTTCCCAAACACACTAGAAGACATGTTACAATGAATCATACTGATAAAATGATTTGAGAGTAAGCAACAATATTGTGTACCCGGCCAAACCAAGCTCATCTGCAGCCAAAACCATGTTTCTCAATAAAAGTCTTCTTTTCCCTTCTCTTCTAAAAAGCTCAACTAAATGCAAAAATGACCACAACCTTGTGTCACTAAATCTTATTTTCAAGGTGACAAACCTCAAAACTTCCCGCTGAGTTCATCTATTTCACATCATCATGGAATTTTTCTTATTTTTTCCTTTTATGAATGTGCTTAACTCTATACTCAGCTGTTACTATGAATCTTTTAATGCTTACCTCACCTCAAACAGTTGGCTTTTCCACAAAGAGCTAATTTTTCTCTGTGTACACAGAGCACATACACAACACAGTAAAAGAAAAGTAACTTTTTAACCTCAATTCAAACCTTACCATACTGTTTCCAAGGTCAAATTCAGGAATCGGTGAAACATGATCCATGCACGATCTGTCTGCAGGTATCCTGACTAGCAATGGGAAAACATGCTAGGCACTGATCGACACTCGATTGAGCATCAGAGTGCTCTACAGAGTAGCAAGCAGTGCCGAGTATCGCGTGGTATTCGAGTGCTCGGATCCGAGAGAGCAAGACGCCTTCGATTCAAGTACAGAGTAACTTTTTTCATAATAAATACTTGTGTGGAATTTTTATCAGATAATTGCTGTTTTTGACACTTTCCTTTTTATTTTAATTCACTGCTGTGTAACTAATAACATTAAAGCATGAATGCTGTGCAAATGAAAAAATATATATATTTCAAGTTAGGATATGGAAGTTGCTAGCACTGGCAAAAGCACCATCACCACTACTGGCACTAGCTATCCAGGTAGCAGTACTACCAAGTGCAGGTTAAAATTGTCCTTCTTTGCCTCTGTAAAGAAAAAGTAAAGGGCATTATGGGAAATGTGGCACTAACAAATTAAAACTGCACTCTGAAATGCCAAAGAATACAGTATATGAAATTGGAACTGCATTACTGCTGTAGAAAACATGTTGTAAAATGAAGGCACTTAATTGTGCGCTAAGTAACTAAATTTGTTAATATGTTTTCTACAACAGTAATGCAGTTCCAATTTCATATATTCTATGTTTACCTACTAGAGCAGCTTTAATTTGTTAGTTATATAGAGTGTCTCTTTTAACTTGCACCTGTTCACATTTGGATTTTTTCTGTTTGGTCGTGCCAGTCAGTTTATTGATATTTGCAGTGTACGCCCTCTGACACAGTACTCCAGTTTTTTCCTTACCTTTTTCCCAGAGCCTTTTATTTTGCTGACCACATACTGTAGATTGAATGACACTATTCAATTTACCACATAGTGTGAAAATAGGAAAAATTCCAAATACAGTGAAATTGTGAAAAAAAAAACACAATTCTGACATTGTTTTGGGGAATTATTTTTACGGTGTACATTTGGTGGTAAAAATGACCATGCAATATGATTCTCCTCATCAATATGATTACATTTTTAACATGCTTTCTAAAGCATTAATGCAGTTCTAATTTGATATATTTAACATTTACATACTGTAGCGCTTTAGAGTGCAGTTTTAATTTGTTAATTATATAGAGTGGCTCTTAGCTTGCACTTGTTCACACTTTTCTTTTTTCTATTTGGAAGTGCTGGTCAGTTTTTTTATATTTGCAGTTCACGCCCTCTGACGAACCACTCCTCCCATCAGCCTAAGTCATTTTTAAATGGAGCTCGATCCTACCTGCCCATAAAATTCTAGGTTTTGAGCCCAGGAAAGGCATCATATTAGATTTAGGTTACTAACAAAGGGGTATGACTTGTCGCCGGCTCTTGGGATCAAACAATTGGCCAATTTGTACCTTAATTTTTGAACAGCAGTAATGCAGTTTCAATTTCATATATTCAATATTAACATACTATGGCATTTCTCCGTACAGTTTTAATTTGTTACATATATAGAGTGGTTCTCTTAGCTTGCACCTGTTCACATTTTCACACTTGTCTTTCTCTGTTTGGAAGTGCCAGTCAGTTTTTTGATAATTGGAATATATGGCACATCACACATTTCAGTTACAGCAGGATGAGGTTATCCCTGACAGTGACACTATCAGTTGAGTCAGTTTTCTGTAAAGAATAGTCTATTTTATCACAAAAGACTAAGTGGGATAATTTTTGGACCAGTTTTTAATTGTAATCATGAAATGTCTGTTAGTGTGCTGTGCTATTAATTGGGTCATTACTTACAATCTGGTTACCATCCGTTTCTATGGAGAAGTCACTTTGACATTATTAAGGCTGTGTTTGTGTTAAAGAGCTTGAAAAGGTTTGGATACAGTCCTAAGAGATCTCAGAATTTCACACACATATTTTCAAAGCAATTGGAGGCATTGTAGCATTGCAATTAGCAGCAAATTGATCAGCTGTGAATTTGAATTTCAAAAGATTTAGTGTTCTCTACTATGTGGCCAATTCCACCACCTGGGTATCTGAGATATGTGGGATTTTCTTCATGGATCAATTTTTTTTCCTGTTGAAAATTATGTGAAGTAATGACAAAAATGGAGAAATGGAGAGATGACTGATTGACCTTAAAAACAATGGTTTGTGAATAGTGGACCTGAATATTATTATTATTATTATTATTATACATTTATATAGCGCCATTTATTCCATGGCGCTTTACATATGAAAAGGGAAAAATATAGACAGATACAATAAACATGTGCTAGACAAGGGACGCATAAGTACAGAAGGAGAGAGGACCCTGCCCGCGAGGGCTCACAGTCTACAGGGATGGGTGAGAATACACTAGGAGAGGGTAGAGCTGGTCGTGCGATGGTTCAGTACACTGAGGATCATTGCAGGTTGTAGGCTTGTCGGAACAGGTGGGTCTTCAGGTTTTTCTTGAAGGTCTCCGCTGTTGGTGAAAGTCTGATGTTTTGCGGCAGGGAGTTCCAGAGTATGGGGGAAGCCCGGGAGAAGTCTTGTATGCGGTTGTGGGAAGAAGAGATGAGGGGGGAGTCGAGAAGGAGATCTTGAGAGGATCGAAGGTTGCGTGTAGGTAGGTAGCGGGAGACCATGTCACAGATGTATGGAGGAGAAAGGTTGTGGATGGCTTTGTATGTCATGGTTAAGGTTTTGAACTGGAGCCTCTGGGCAATAGGAAGCCAGTGAAGGGCCTGGCATAGTGGGGAGGCTGGGGAATAGCGGGGAGACAGGTGGATTAGTCGTGCAGCAGAGTGTAGGATGGACTGGAGTGGTACCAGAGTGCTAGAGGGGAGGCCAGACAGTAGGAGGTTGCAGTAGTCGAGGCGGGAGATGATAAGGGCGTGCACTAGTGTTTTTGTGGTTTCGTGGTTGAGGAATGAGCGGATCCGGGAAATATTTTTGAGTTTGAGGCGGCAGGAGGTGGCGAGGGCTTGGATATGTGGTTTGAAAGAGAGGGCAGAGTCGATGATCACCCCAAGGCACCGAGCATGTGGGACTGGGGAAAGCGAGCAGCCATTGACATTGATGGATAGGCCTGGTGGAGGGGTAGAATGAGGTGGGGGAAAGATGATGAATTCTGTTTTGTCCATGTTCAGTTTGAGAAAGCGAGCAGAAAAGAAGGCTGAGATAGCAGACAGACACTGTGGGATTTTGGTCAGTAGGGAGGTGAGGTCAGGTCCAGATAGGTAGATCTGCGTGTCATCGGCGTAGAGGTGATACTGCAAGCCGTGGGATTCTATGAGCTGTCCCAGGCCGAAGGTGTAGATGGAGAAGAGTAGGGGTGAATATTCATTGATCTTGTAACACAATCCGATCAAGTGTTAATATCAAGAAAATATGTTCTTAGAAATCCAAAAGATTCATGGTATAGGTAGCTATTAAAAGTACAGAAAGTGATAGGCGCACACAATAAGGAATATAAACTGTTGTAATCATCACCAGAGGTCATAGAACCGACATGGATTCAACTAAAAAGTCAAAAGAACATTTGCAATGAGCTTTCACAAATAATTGTCTGCTACTAATAATTTTAGCAGTTCAATCCTGAAATTAGTCAAATAAACAACATTTCAACTATTTGTCCCTCAAACTACCACACCACTTCTCTTACAACATATAATGCATACCATGTCCTAAGGATATTTAGCTTCCTGTTTAGGCTGCGGTATCCAAAGATGGTTAGCCACAAAACAAGAAGAAATAATACTGAAGAAGATAAATGACTATGGAATGAGATCCAAATTTAAGTAAAATGTAATTTGAGATATATATGTTTAGTATCAACAACATAAAACACAAACTGATTTATATTGATTTATACCTTAAAACTAAATTCACAGTAAATGGGTTTGTAATACATATGTTTTATCTGTACCTATTCTGTATTGATAATATCAAAGACAAGCATCAAAGAAACCTGATAGATCTAAAACTTTTGTGGAACTCAAAGAACCTGGCCTTGGATTAAATGATATAAATGCAAAAGTTTCTAAGGTTTAATGGAATTCTACTCAAATTTTCCAAAAATACAGATTCGACAAATTTTCTGAACCATAATACAGGAAAGATGTGTATCTTCGTACCGTGTTAGCCAGTAGATAGAAAAATATTTAGAATTGAGAGTCCTCAGTGGTTGATACCTTTTAATGGCTAACTTCATCTTTTCAGTAAGCCATTAAAAGGTATCAACCATTGAGGACTCTCAGTTCTTAATATTTTTCTGAACCATAATAGGCAATCACAAGGTTAAAAAAAAAAAAAAATCTTTATACTCACATTACCACTCACCTCCCAGACCAGTCCAATCCTCACCGTCATGGTACGGGGACAGAGATTTCAGTACAAGTGGCGGTCATCAGAAGATGCCGCGATGACCTGATGGGTGATGATAAGAACTAGAGGGGCCAGAGAGGTGAGTGACAAAGTGAATATAAGGATTTTCTTTATTTTTGTATCTTACATTTATTATGCTCTGGGATCTCGAAGAACCCTAGAATATAATAAAGAAATATTAAATTTGCAGAGAATAACTTCTCTGCAAATCAGCTTCCCTGTGAAAAGCCATGTAAACTAATGAATTAGATTTTTGCCTAAATTGCTTATCTTTAATTTTAAGATCATGTCATTTAACTATTTACAGATTGTCTCTTCAGAGAGGAAGATGACTAGAACTCTAGTGCCACCAATTAGAAGTAGCAATCCTAAAAGTCAGTGTTGACCCTTTAATGAGCCTTGTTACATGACTTAGGATAAAAGCCAAACCAGAATCTCAATTCGCAGACACTGTGTTTCGGGGTACTGCCCCTCGTCTGTGCAAAGTGTGAGATCTGGTTTGGCTGGGTGAGAGGCGTCTGACTGATATCAAAGAAAGTCAATCTCCGCAAGGAGAAATAATACTTCTTCGATTACTATTTACAGAAATATTCCTTGAAGAATATTGTGTTGAGCCATTTTATTAGTAAATTTGACACCCTTATGACTTTAATTCAAGTTGGCCACTCAAAGTTTCTAAAAATGTGTTATTCTTAGTCCACTTCCTATAAACTTACTACTTCCATAATTTTTACGATTGATCAATTTATTTATTGTGTCAAAATTCTTTTCATCTTCTCTGCACAACTTTTTTGCCAACAGATTGCTGCTGAATACATTCTAATGGATCATTACTAGACATGTGAACACAGCCTTACAATGACAACTCTTCATAGATAATAGAGAGAACACATCTTGATTCCGTTCTTAACTTTTAACTTCAGTCTTGCGTCTCCACAATGGTGATATTTTGACACATAACATTAAGGAAGTCCTTGATCTTCTATATTATTTTATAGTAAGGTCTTCTGTTTTACTCCCCCTCCATATTCGTATCCCCCTATGTTAAAAGTGTGTTTCAATAAAAAGGCAATTGAAAATAAATACAATTCCTTTAATGAAGACCATTGATTTTGGATTAAAGCTTTTACTATAAGGTTCTCAAACAATATAATAAGTGTAATTAATATTTTTTACTTTTACATTTTTAAATATTCTGATGAATACTATTTATACTATAATTTCTCACTGTTCTGCACAAAGGCGCTTTTTTTTTGTCCATCCATCCCTATGTATAAATATTTGACTCTATCTGTGACTCAGACATACTTAAGCTAACCTTTAGAGGTTGTGGTTAGCCACAGAGAGGGTGGGGAACACTTTTTCTCTACAAATTATCTTCAAAAGGTTTTTCAGTCGTATTTTAGTTAAAAAAAAATCTCATGAGAATAAAGTCCACCAAATAATTTAATTACATAGCTGAGTGTTTGCATAAAGCACAGGAGAATGCAATGTAATTACTGAATAATGTTTGAAGACATTTAGAAAAGGAAAATGCAGGCAGTGAAATCCAATGTAAAAAAAAATATGGCTGTAATTATAAAAGGTAGTCTTATTCAGTATGTGACTACTTGAAATGAAAAAACATCCTTTCAACTGTTCAGGCCCGGTGATTCGATTGCTTCCCACTGATAGATAGATGTGAAAAATAAGGACTTTCAAAACAACTAATGTGCTTCAATGTCTGTCCTCACCGGATAAGAATTTTACTTGAGCTGAACTTAAAGGAATAGCAATTAACTTTCATCGTGTAAAGCCAAAATACTATGGAACCTCATGGGATATTTTTGTACCTTCTCACACAACTCATTAAAATATGATTGGATAGATAAGGAATAATTTTTAGATCTCAACACTTGGCATTCACATTAGTTCTTTTTGAGCATTGGTGTAACAATGGATCCAGCTCATAATGCTGTTTATTGTTGTTGTCTGGCTCTTATTTCCGAGTGATTTTTTTCCTGCAGGATTTCATACAATATGATGAAGAAAATATAAGATGTTCCTCACATGCAGTATTGCAGAGATGTTCCCCTTTAGGCTATGTGCATGTAAAGGAGTGGAAAAGCTGTTGGCACACCTTCTCAAAATCAGCATTATGAAGATGATGCACTTGCATTTGTATTGACCTGTTTTACATGTGATTTTATATACTATGTTCTGCAACAGTCTAATTAGTGTAACAGTCCCGGGGCGGTAGCCATAGCCTAGTACTGCATTTTTTGTGCCCCGACACGCTACAGAAAAGTGGGGTTCCTGGGCGTGTGTGTGGGTTGATATTACAGTGGACACCTTCATGCTCAACCCTGCAACAGTCTGTGTGGCACAGGGCCCATTTACCCCCAAGATGAGGAAACCAGACCTTTGGTTAATAAATAGGCCATTTTACTAACCAACCAACTGGCATATAAAGGATAACAGGGAATAAACTTGCTGTTCACTTCTGCACCAGACACATGCACTTGCTTAATGGTTACTGGTGACAGCTCGTGGTCGTTACTAATGATGAACATTATTGAGATTTCACAGTTTAAGCAGAGGAGCTCCATAATACTAGTGTAGCACCAAACCTGCTGACACCATCTCACTGACCACAGCTCTCAGGTCTGTCCAGCACTAGGACCATTCCCACTAAATCTTTTAAAGACATTCCTGTATTCTCTCACTACAAATCCTCTGACTTACCTGTGTAAAGGACATCGCTGCTGCCGCTGGAGTGCTGTTGATAAGTTTTGCTTCCTTTGCCACTAGTTCCCACACACACCCAATGATGATCTTCTTCCCTGAGGATGTCCTATTATGTCACTCTCTCAGCCTTAACTAACTTCCTGTCTCTGAAACTACCCAGGGATTCCCAGTCCTCCTCCCCACTATGGGCTGGACCTAACTGTCTCAGACCCTGCAGTCTGTTGCTTGGAAGACTTAACCTTTAAACAGTTCTATGCAAACATTATAAAATCTATCTCTATCTTGCATAACATTGCATTATATCAAAACTTACATTATACATTACCAGCATTACCTGCAACACTGTTACACACTATGCATATTATACAGTTGGGGAAATAAGTACTTGATCTGTTGCTGATTTTGTAAGTTTGCCCACTGACAAAGACATGAAAAGTCTATAATTTTAAGGGTAGGTTAATTTTAACATTGAGAGTTAGAATATCAAAAATAAAATCCAGAAAATCACAATGTATAAATTATATAAATTTATTTGCATTTATCAGTGAAAAATAAGTATTTGATCCCTCTGGCAAACAAGACTGAATACTTGGTGGCAAAACCCTTGTTGGCGAGCACAGCAGTCAGACATTTTTTGTAGTTGATGATGAGGTTTGTGCACATGTCAGGAGGAATTTTGGTCCACTCTTCTTTGCAGATCATCTCTAAATCATTAAGATTTTGAGGCTGCTGCTTGGCAACTCCCTCCATAAGTTTCTATGTTATTAAGATCTGGAGACTGGCTAGGCCACTCAATGACCTTAATGTGCTTCTTTTATAGCCACTCCTTTGTTGCCTTGGCTGTATTTTTTGGGTCATTGTATTGCTGGAAGACCCAGCCACAACCCATTTTTAATGTCCTGGTGAAGGGAAGGAGGTTGTCATACAGGATTTTACAGAACATGACTCTATCCAGTCTCCAACTGATGTGGTGAAGTAGTCCTGTGCCCTTAGCAGAAAAACACCCCCAAAACATAATTTTTCCACCTCTATGCTTGACAGTGGGGATGGTGCTCTTTGGGTTACAGGCAGAATTTCTCTTCCTCCAAACATGGCAAGCTTAGTTAATTTCAAAGAGCTCAATTTTTGTCTCATCTGACCACAGCACCTTCTCCTAATCACTCACAGAATCATCCAGGTGTTCATTGGGAAACTTCAGATGGGCCTGCACATGTACCTTCTTGAGCAGGGGGACCTTGCGGGCACTGCAGGATTTTAAACCTTTACAGCGTAATGTGTTACCAATGGTTTTCTTGGTGATTGTGGTCCCAGCTGCCTTGAGATCTTTAACAAGTTACCCCCGTGTAGTTTTAGGCTGATCTCTCACCTTCCTTATGATCAAGGATTCACCACAAGGTGAGATTTTGCATGGTGCCCCAGATCGATGTCGATTGACAGTCATTTTGTATTTCTTCCATTTTCTTTCTATTGCACCAACAGTTGTCTCCTTCTCACCCAGCATCATACGTATGGTTTTGTAGCCAATTCCAGCTTTGTGCAGGTCTATGATCTTGTCCCTAACATCCTTATAAAGTTCTTTGGTCTTGCCCATGTTGCAGAGGTTAGAGACTGATTAATTGAGTCTGTGGACAGGAGTCTTTTATAAAGGTGACTATGTAAGACACCTGTCTTTAATGCAGGTAACAAGTTGATTAGGAGGGTCTAACTGGTCTGTAGGAGCCAGAACTCATAATGGTTGGTTGAGAATCAAATACATATTTCTCACTGCAAAATGCAAATACATTTATATAATTGATATAATGTGAATTTCTGGATTTTATTTTTGATATTCTATCAATGTTAAAATTAACCTACCCTTAGAATTATAGACTGTTCATGTCTTTGTCAGTGGGCAAACTTACAAAATCAGCAAGGGATCAAATACTTATTTCCCCCACTGTACTTCACATTACTATATTACTATACATAACTGTATCACAGCATACTTTACACAGGAACATATTACACTTCACATGGCAATGCACAACATTATGCAGGTAAATATTAACTCTATCTTAACTTATGTCCAGCAAACACATCACAATTCAGTTTACATCAATACAATTGATGTCTTCAGTGGGGAATGTGACAGCCAGTCCACCTCCTTACATTAGCCTAAGACAGGGATAACAGTTAGTACCAGCCCAGGTGGGGAGGAGTTACATGGGCACACAGGAAGCTAGTTCCTGGCTGTTAAGCAGTTTATGAATAGTTACTGAAAAGGCAAGAAGCACTTATGTATAGAAGGAGATGGCCACAACTGAAGAAGGTTGTTCAGAGACAGAAGTTCTTGTTAAAGGGATAGCACGTTCCAAACCAAAGTATTCTACAGCACCTGATTTTTCATATGGCTAGAGTGCAGAAATTGGAGGAGTATCCAGAAGGGTTCTTTCACTATAAGTGAGTACCAGCCATAGCGATAAACAGACCCGAGAGATTTGTAATTCTCCTAGGCAGCTCAAAGCAGTGAGCCACTTAAAGGCACTGTGTAAACCAGTTCTGCAGGTCTAAAGAAGTACTGTTCCTACCTGGAAGGAACACAGGGTACCCAGTGGAGTGGAGGATAAAAGGAGTGGTAACACAGCTAGAAAGTTTGAGTAGTACTCTGTCACTAGTGTTTAATAACAATAACATAAAAAATATCGTCTGTGGTACCTTCAAGGAAAGAGCCTCTGTGTTCCACAGAAGAAATGTATAGAACATATTGTGCCTGTTATCAAATGTTGAAATCCTGTTTGAAGAATTCCAATAAAGAAGTTTTAATCTTTTTAAAATGGATCCTGGTCTCACTGTATTCTCAAGGTCCTCATACTATCATACCACTTGTGGTAATCAGCAAACTCTCAAATCATACACACACTTAGGGGTACCGCAACAGGGTATATAGGGACCACACAGCAATACTCAATGCAAGAGGTCCCTTACATGGACATGAAATCTTTTTACAGATTTTTCAGATCAGAAACTATGTTCTTGACGAGTTTTACGTTGATTTGGAGAGTTTCAGCTCAGCTTCTGCTCAGTTTCAAAACCTCTGTATGTACAAAATCTCAGGAGCAGTGTTTCAAAGCAAACTATCTACATCCATAGTGGACACTATTTAACAATTTCTGAAGGTGAAATATTCAGTTCCACTCATCTAAAAGTGATTGTCTACGGATTTTTACAAGCCCCATTCTTCTGTTGCACGAGAACCATCGTATTTACAGTATTTCCACAGCATTTGTAGATTGTATTGGCAAGATGTAAAATTGTACTGAATGTGATTGGATTTTGGAAACCTTTTCTATTGCTAAACAATAATAATATTAATTTTATACATATATTGTCAACATATTTCTCAGCAATTTACAATCCTGTGGGTGCATGTACAGGAATAAAGAATCCACTCTATCCATAAACAGAGATGCTTGTGGAACACTTGAATTACACTTGAACCTGGTCCAGATGAATACATCATAGGGTACTGAAATAGCAAAGAAAATTGCAGAACTACTAGCCAGAATCTTTGAAAAATCCTGGAAAACAGGAGGAGTCCCAGGAGATTGGAGAAGGGCAAATGTTGTCCGTATCTTCAAAAAAGGAAAGAAAATGGAACCAGGTAATTACAGGCCATTGAGACTTACTTCTATACCAGGATAACTATTTGAACAAATTATTAAACAGCATGTATGTAAGTACTTGGATGAGAATACAGAAATTAACCGGAGCCAGCAAGGGTTTGTTGCAAACAAGTCATGACAAACTTCTATGATGGAATCACTGACGGGGTGGATCAGGGAATGTGGTAGATATAGTGTATCTCGACTTCAACAAAGCATTTGTTAAAGTAACTCATATTTATGCCTATTGAAAAAAAGACCAAGTATGGGATTGACAAGGCTACGGTTAAGTGTATTGATAACTGGCTCAGTGATCGCACTCAAAGAGTGGTAATAAATGGTTGCACATCCAATTGGAAAAGTCTTTCAAGTGGGGTACCACAAGGCTCTGTCTTGGACCCAGTGTTGTTCAATATTTTTATAAATGATCTAGATAAGGGAACTGAAGGTAAACTAATTAAATTTGCAGACGATGCAAAGCTAGGAGGGATAGCTAACACTAGAGAAGACAAAGAAAGGATTCAGAAGGATCTAGAGAAGATTGAACAATGGGCAGCAACTAATAAAATGTTTTTTTAACAGGAGAAATGCAAGGTTCTACATCTTAGCAAGAAAAATGAAAATTACATTTATAGAATTGCAGTAATATAACTAAGCAACAGCATGTGTGAAAAAGACTTGGGTATACTAATAGATCACAGAGGGCACATGAGTTAACAGTGTGATGCAGCAGCAAAAAGAGGCAAACACAGTTCTGGGATGTACAGTTGTGCTCAAAAGTTTACATACCACGGCAGAAATTTTTGCTTTCTTGGCCTTTTTTCAGAGAATATGAATGATAACACCAAAACTTTTTCTCCACTCATGGTTAGTGGTTGGGTGAAACCATTTATTGTCAAACTACTGTGTTTTCTATTTATAAATCATAATTAGAGATGAGCGAATTTGTTCGGATTTTGGCCCCGAATCTGATTTTGACATATTCGTGCCTTATTCGAACACTATTCGTGCCGAATGCATGTCTTATGATCAGTTCCAAACATATTTGGTAATTTTTACTCCCAATGACTCTAATGACGTTTGGCTAAGTTTGACACATATTGAAAAAATATTCGATTCCGATCGTATTCGGAACCGAATCCGAAAAAATTCGCTCATCTCTACTGCTGAGTGTGGCTCAGCATGAAAGCAGGTAGAGGTGTTGCATATGGTATCAGGGCTCCCAGCAAAGGGGCCCTACACCGATCCTTCACCCGCCTCGTCTTACTGTGATGTCCAATTGAAAGCTGTAAATGCTGTCCCATGGTCCGATACCTCAAGCCTGGCTGATTGCTGCAGTGTCATGCTAAAATCTGTACTGTAGGTGAATTGAGGCCACTTTCCTTGTGTCTGTCCCTCATTTGATGTGTTTTGGCAGCATTTGGGGCCGTTATAAGGTGTTGTGCATGCGTTTGTTTTTGCCTCTTATTGAGGTGAATGGCATTCGGTTATGTTCGGTGAATATTCAACTAATTAATCGGTGAATATTGCAAACTCGGCGAACGTAATCCGAACCGAACATTGAAATATTCGCTCATCTCTAATTATATCATTATGAGGGGTATTAAATTTGTGCAGAAATCAATTTGCTTGTTCGCGCTGATTTCTCCTCGAAATTCGGAAGTTCAAGCGAAAATCAGCTTGGTCAGGAGAATATGAATTATGACTGAGCTACTTATCTTTTGTATTAATGTAAAACTGCAAGAGCCGGTCACCAACCAGTCTCTGTATATGTCCAGATACAATGTGCAAATTAGTGCATGGACTCAGTGAGAACAGATAATAGGAAGGACCAGATAATAAGGAAAATGAAGGGAGAACTCAGAAGTAATATTAGTAAGGTGGTAGGCTTGTCTACAAACATATGCTTTTAGGGCAATGCTGTTCTTACCATCATATTGTAAAATGTGATAGAAGCACCTTGGCTCAGTGGTTAACACTGTTGCTTTGCAGCACTGAGGTCCTGAGTTCAAATCCCATCAATGACAACATCTTAAAGGAGTTTGTATGTTCACCCTGTGATTGTTTCCTCCCACATTCCAAAGACATACTAATAGTGAATGTAAATTGTGAGCCCCAATGGGGACAGGGATGACAATATCTGTAAAGCACTATGTAATATGATGGTGGTATATAAGTGAGCATAATAATAAGCAAGTGGAACAAAAAAGTCCATTTTTTTAAATAGCAGTTGTTAGGTGGGGGCACTGTTACAAAATTTGCATTAGGACCAAGAAACTTCAAGTTATACTTCTGGCAGTGGCAATTGTGGTAAATTGACTTTACAGCAAGTTTAACCATTTTCAACCAGCATAGTTATAAGATTTGTGCTGCTATGATGTCTATATTATTTTACACATAAGCTTGTGATTAACGAAAAAGAAAAAAAATTCTCGGTAGAACATTTGTGACAAAAGCACCTGGGTGACTTCTTCTTTCAGTTTAAGTAAGAGATTTAAAGGATTACGAAGGATAGACATTCAGCCATGCACCTGTTAGCAGTGTGCCTCGACCCTGCATTGTAGATTTCTCCACAGAAGGGTTGTATAAATCCAATATGTCATACAAATTATCAAGCAACTTATACGGAGCTAAAAGTAAAGAAGATATAAACTATTAAACTCTTATGCTCTCATCATCACTCAGCAGGTCTTAAAACATATAGGACTTCTAAGACATTTACTTAGACATATATGACCTGGATAAAGCATGTTTCATACAGTACTAGTTATGCATGATCTAACATTTCCTGCTCATTTAATTAATGGAGCAGATAAAAAACAACTCCATCACTCTAAACTGTTCTTATATAAACTTGGAAAATGTATGCCAAAAACCTGTTAATAGGATTGCACATTTCCTAAACCCTTTAATTTCCCTACAAACCTTATAAGCATGCTGGCTCAAGTTGGTTAAACGTGTAAAGTAAAGTTCCCACAATTGCTACTTCCAGAAATATAACTTGAAGTTCCTTGGTTCTAATGTCAATTCTGTAACAATGTCTCTTCCTAACAGCTGCTATTGATAAGACTGGTGTCTTCTTTTGTTGCAATAACAAAACTTTAGGCTATTTCAGGCATCAAAATGTGGTCATGATTGCTAACTATTCACCTATAACAAATACACGGTATAGTTGAGACATAGTGCGTTAAGAATTGACATCTGTGTCCTGATGCCTGTATCTCCCCTCCTTACCATTGATTCCCTGTAAATCTACTGTCAAAGCCTCTCTCTTTGACACAGTTGACCATTCCCTCCTGTTGTGTATTTTCTCATCTCTTCATGTCTCATAAATGGTTTTTGTTTCAGCTAATCTGGTGAGGTGCTTCCTCCAAGCCTCCAGGACGGGTGAGCACACAAGCCACAGGCATCGGTACAGCAAATCAGGAACGCAGGATACAAGGTCTCTGGAAAGCAAGTATAAACATGAAGCAGGTAATGGAAGCACTTGAGGCCGCGGGCAGATAGACCAGAAAGCAGGTTTGGGGCAGGTATTGGAGGCCGCAGGCATACAGAGAGCAGAGGAAACTAAAAGTCTTAATACCAAGATAGAGGGGTGTGTCTTGTTGGGCTTAATTTAGGTCTTGGCAGATGATTACAAAAGAGCACGTTGGTCCACTTGCAAAGCCTGATAAGGAGCACAAGAGAGCTGAACAGACCAGGTCAAGGGGAGCAGAGCCCAGACCCAGCATAGATGTGTAACATCTTTCTTTTGGATCACCTCACATCTCACCAACCAATTATTTAATATTATCTACTTGCACACCATCTCTTCATCTTTCCCCCTGTATACTATGTTGGATACCCTCATGGCTCTGTCATGGTACTTCTACTTATCTCCATCTTTGGCCTATAACAACTCATAAAATCTTATAGACTTCAGTATCACTTTTACTATTCATTAGAAAAGAGTGGATCAAGCAAAGTCTAATTCGCCAGTTTGTGATGGTTTTAGTGGGAAATTTGATTTGCATAGAAGTTATTCTTCCAGAATTTAATGTCACTTATTATGCCCTGTGGTCTCTCCAGACCCCAAAGCATTATAAACTTAAGATGTAAAAAAAAAAATTAAACACCTTTTCACTCCCGCACTTCCTTCAGGTTGCATCTAGAGTTCACTGCGCATACAGTCACGAGCAGGCCCTGAAGTTAACTTCACATGTGCAGTGACCTCTGGGACCTGTGGATGGAAGACACGGCCCGGTGATTACTCTAGGCCAGTACTTCAGCTGTAAGTAGACCCCTGGGCATGCTCGTCGAACTCCAAGGTCTGCTCATGGCCAGTAACCTTGGCCTTAAGTGAACAGTGAATCAAAGATGCAGTGCAATAGAGGCACCGAGGATCAGACAGTGGGCAGCGAGTAGTGGGGGAAGCCAGAGAGGTTACTGGTACCTTTCCTGCCATCCCTGCCTGTTGTCCAGTACTTCATGCCCCCATCACATTGCATCTCTGGCAAAGTGTTCACTCTAGGCTGGGACTTCTTCCTGAAAGTAGGCCCCAGAGCATGCACAGTAAACTCTGGTTCCTGCTGATCACCAGATACCCTGGTCTAGAGTGAACATCAGGCCAGAGATGTAATGCCATGATGGTGAGAAGGAATGGACAGTGGGTTGGGAGTAGCGAGGGTGGCTAGAGACGTGAAGAGGTGAATATGATTTTTTTTATTTTTAATCTTTTGTCAGCCTTCTAGTGTTTAGCAAGATAGCAGCTGGCCACAATTCTGCCGAGTTTGTGCAGAGTGAATTACAAAAAAATAAATTTTCTCCAAAAGGTAGATTTTTGGAAAATTCAAGTTGAATTCAATTTCAATTTGCCCATCTTTACTAATCAAACTAACATTTATTTTTCTTGCCTAGATGTCACCTCTCTGAAATCAATATTTCCTTTCCTTGCAACAAGAACAAATGCAAAACCTGCCCATTTATAATGACCACGGACAAGATAAAGATCCCCAACTCACATCAGGACTACAAGATGCCAGGTACTTTCAGCTGCATCATATCTAATGTGGTGTACCTAATTATATGTACTAAATGTCCAACTGGGGGTCTATATGTGGGAGAGACTGGGCAAAAACTGAGAACAAGGATGAATTCTCATCGCCACACAATAAGAGAAAAAAGAATGGATTTACCTGTGGCAAAACACTTTTGTATGCCCGGTCATAGCATTATGGACATGGAGTTACTTGTATTAAAATCTAACTTTAAATCTGAGAGAGATAGAAAGGTTTGGGAATATAAGCTTATGAAGACCTTTGACACTCTTAGTGCTGGAATGAATATATCCCACGGATTCATGTCTTTCTACATCAATTAAGGAATCTGCTTCTCTGACCTTCTAGGGGCATCAAAACACAATAGCAGACTCCAATCAGAGGGCAATAAAACTTTCACACTCCTTATCTATGAACTGTTCCAATATTTATGTTCATCCCTCTGCCATAATGACAGTTTTGCTTCACGTCACTTGTCTTATCTTATTGCATTTTTTCTGTGCTGTGTTGTGTATAAATATGTGATTCTTCAGATGTTGTATTAGTCTTCGCCTGATGAAGAGACCTGAGTAGTCTCGAAAGCTTGCAGTTTGTTACCATCTTTTCAGTTAGCCATTAAAAGGTATAAACCACTGAGGACTCTCAACTCTAAATATTTTTCTATCTACTGGCTAATACAGTACGAAGATATACATCTTTCCTACTCTGAAATCAAGACATTCAAAGAATCATGCAAGTGTAATTTTCTTCTGCTCTTCCTACTTTTTAAACATCATCATGAAGAGAATATTGAATTCATTACCTTTCATTCATCTCACTTAATGCACTTACCAGAACTTTTTATCAATATTAGTTGAAGATTATTTAATCAATTTAATATGAATCAAATTCAAGTTACATTTTATGAAATTCGCAAGTCCTGGTGAATTCAAACTATTTGCAATTCGATTTCTATGCATCACCAAAAAAATGCCAGCAGCCTTTTTACATATCACAAATGATTGCATTAGCCCCTAAAGATTTAAATTACTTCAGGAGTAACAACTTCCTCTTAATGCCTTGTAGCTACATCAGATGGTATAGTGCAGTTAATCAGGAGGGACTATAATAGCCTGTATAAAAGCCTAGACAGGGAATACAGCAGCAATTTTAGGGTGATTTTGAATAGTGAGACTTTGTCAGAGCTCAAAGCCTACAACTAGAGACAGAAAGAGAAAGTCCTTAAACCCTGGAAAAATACTTGAGACAGTGATATGCTGCATAGCTGCAACAATGAAAAAGATGAGTGTAGTATTTTGCAAATAATACAGAGGTTCAATTGATTACAGTAAAGAGAGATAGTGGAAGTGCCAGCAGGATTCCCAGACTCAGTGTGATTGATCAGTAATATGGTGTAGTTGTCATTTGTCTTGCTATATTTTAAATACAATTATATATTTTTTTTCTTCATTTTTAATGCACTAAAAAACAGAAGCAAAACAGTACAATATTTTTTGCTGATTTTTTTTTCTAAAAACCGTGTTCTTGCTTTCCACAAGTTTTTACATTTCTTGTGCAATCATTTTTGTGAAGGGGAAATAATTATTTCAATGTTGAGGAGCGTAAGTGAGATTTAATGTTTCAAATCATAAAACAATACTGAAAGCAAAAATATTTCTTTAAATAACAAGGATGAAACAATATTTTCACATTATTAACAGTATAACTGTTTAGGGAATATTCACTTTGTAGGTAAATGAACAACAGAACACATCCCTTCTGTTATATTTCAGATTTTCCACTTTCAGTAGCTATTAATCCATGTAAAGTTTCCCTGAATTTACTGGTAAACAATATGTTAATCTACAAATACTACAGCAAAGTTCAAAAGTGAAGAATTTGCTTGAATTGATAACAAAAGTTAACGTGCGCAGCAACAATTATTATGCAGATAGGGTTGGCTTATATATAATATTACTTTTAAATCAGTACAATTTTATGTTTTCTAAAGGTAAGTTAGTAATTTAAAAAGCAATAAAAATCCAATTTTTTTTTGTCCAAAACAAAAACAAGGAATTTAGTGAGGCCCACACAGTGCCCCAAGTCTGACATCCTGTTTAAACCCCCCACTGAAATGCCTTGAAGCACAGCTGCATAATTGACCTAAGCTAGGTAGATATATCCGTCACAGGCTAATTTCTGTCTCCCTCTGCACCACTGTTTGCATGTTCAACAGTGATTTATTTTCATTTCATTCTGTTAGGAAATGAAAACCAGGTAATACAAAATATATTTTTAGTTAGATAAATAGATAGGATTTAGAGATGAGCAAATTAATTGTAAACGACTCTAATCTGTTTGGAATATCCAAAAATCTGTAGCCGCAATTTTTCTACATTCTAAGTGCCGGGAAACGATTAAAAAACATGCAGATAAATATATCTTTTTACTGTCAAGTCCTAAACAATGACCACAACTAACACAACTAAGATAAGCAAGGCCTCTATTTCTATGAGATGATCATCTGAGATGTTTTGAGATTTCTTTCACGTGAGCAGTTACACACCAGTAATAATTTTGGCAGTTCAGCCACTCGGGGGGAAGAGTCAACCCTTCTCCAAGATTTCTCTGGCTCACACTGTAGTTTAATTGAGTTTCAGAGGTTTATACAATTGCCTTGCAACCCTTCCCAGATTTAATTAATTTTAACAACTATTTTTAATGTTTCAAGATCAATTTTCTTTTATCATGATGGTGCAGAGTTCTTGTAGCAACTTTGTGGTCGCTACTTGATTCTAGTTGGGGGAAATGATCATTTTCTGTATTCCAGTTTTCTAGTATACTAAAGTTGTAGCGGTCTTTTTACACAGTATTTTACTTTGCACTGGTCATATCACTTTGCTAAAAGAGTGAGTTGTGTTTAATGTAAGGTTTGTGTCAAGCTGTTGCCTAACAGATTTATCAAAATTTATGCCTGAATAGGCATAAATTATAGTGTAAATTTGCTCAAGTTCAGCGAGCTAAAAGACCTGCTAAATTTATTCGGAAACAATTCCTTTTTAATCAATTTCCCTCATCTATCGTTTTGTTCAAGACTGGCTCTTTGATAAATTCCTTCTACTTTCACTAAATGATCTGTATAGTAAAGATTTGATTCTTAAAAAGGAATCACTTTCTAATAAATTTAAGCAAATTAATTAAAGCCAAATTTGATTGCAGCTAGCCCCAGCTTAATACAGTATAAGTGTTCATTTACATAGATTTATTGGGATCAATAAACGACTGCAGATCAGTAAATCATTTAAACTATGATTTTTATACGCTACGCAAAAGAATATTTCCAATCGGGCAGTGTTTAAATTAATATTTTCTTAGCTATCGCAGTCACACAGCCTAAGAGTTGTGGACAGATATCCAGACTGAGTAATGGCTGTCTCCACTAAATTTGGTGCCAGGTAAGGCCATGTGCAATAATGGTGCGAAAATGATGGGGGCCCCACGGCGAGGCAAGCTCACAAACGTGCCTTGCATAGCTCACGTCCTCAACGTGGTGGTACAGTGATTTCTCCATCACTATCCTGGCCTGGATGAGCTGCTACAGAAAGCAAGGAAGCTGTATGCTCACTTCCGCCATTTGCACCCCTCAGGTCATCGACTTGCATCGATCCAGAGGTCTTTGTCCATGCCAGTTAACAGGTTGATATATGATGTGCAGACATGGTGGTATTGCAGAGTACAAAAAAAACAGGTTTTTTTTCTGTTGCTAGACATGATATAGCACGCCATATCCCACCTTGGCATTTAGTGGTGGTGAAATTCATCTGTGTGCAGAGCTGTTGCACAGTAAAAAAAAAATTTTTTGTGGTTGCTAACTTGATTCAGCATGCCATATCTCACCTTGTCATTTAGTGGCAGTGAAATTGATCTGTGGGCACAACCGTTGCACAATAAAAAAACACATTTTTTTCTGCTGCTAAACTTGATACAGCACACCATATCTGTGCACAGCCGTTGCACAGTAAAAAAAACTATTTTTTTCCGTTAAAAAAGAGGTGACGACACGCCATATCCCTCCTTCACATTTTGGGGTGGTGAAATTCAGCTGTGTGCAGAGCTCATGCAGAGTGAAGAAAAATATTTTTTTCTGTGACAAACGAGATACAGCAGGCTAGATCTGAGTTTGAAATTGTTTGCAGCATATATTCTATTGTAAGCAGGCCTCATCCACAGTAAAAAAAAAAATACTTTCTTTTGTTAGTAACATTATACAGCAGGCTAGATGTCAGTTCTCCATACAGGGAAACACATGATAAAATATAAATTTGGTCTGTTACTACCGTGCTTCAAAAAGTTGGTCACATCTGAGGTTGTAATTCTTTTGTGCTCAGATTCTCCTGTATCCATGGCTCATCCACAGTAAAAAATGAATGTGTTTATGTTACTACCATGCTACAAAAAGCCGGCCACATTTCATCTTTTAATTATTTTGGGCTGGTATTGTGCTCCAGCCAAGAGTCAACATTCCACAACATAAATTCTTTGTGCTAATGCCTGGTCCTGAAACCATGCCACATTTAAGCATTGGACAGGGCTTGGAGCAATATTTCTTGCTTAAAGTTTGATCACTAACTGGGGAATGAGTGACAGGTGTAGACCTGGTGCTCTGAGAGCTGTGCCAAATTCAGGCAACACAAATGAAGGAGACCAAACATTTCCAAAAATTATGAGCAGATACCAAAAAAAGTGGCATCAATTTCTTTTTTTTTTTTTTATGTACTTATATAGCACCAACAATTCCACAGTGCTTTACAGACATTTTCGGACATTAGTGGCACTGTGCCTATTGGGTCTCATAATGTAAATTTCCTAACAGTATGTCTTTGGATTGTGGGAAGAAAAATGAGCACTTTAAGGAAACCCTCGCAAACACGGGGCGAACATACAGACTCCTTGCAGATGCTGTTCTTGATGGGGTTGGAACCCAGGACTCCAGCGCTGTAAGGCTGCTAATATTTTTGCGCTGATGACTCAATGTTCCTGGGGTTGGAAGTCTATCACTAAGATCCACACTGTGTGCCTCCCTGATGTCTTTGGGAAAACCACTGTCAAGATTGTCTTCAAGCAAGTTTTGATACTGCAGCATTGGCATGTCCCTTTCTGGGGGGGAAGCAACTGGCAAAATTTACTTTTGTATCATGGATCAAACAGACTGGCAACCCAGTAGACAGCACTATTTTAAATCCTAATAATACTGGCAACAATCATATTGCAGATAATGCTGCAAGATGCCACTAATGGGTGGGTCTCTTTCAAGAGGTCCAAGTCTATAATGTGTTGGTGGCGGGATAACACTCAAGCTTGATTCCTCCATCCCCTACTGGAAAAAAGGTACAACATAGAGGGAATCATTATCCTCTTCATCTCTTAACTGTTGCGTGTCCATCAGCTCTTCCTCCTTGTCCTTCTCCATTTGTTCCTCCCATGGTAACTGCCTGTGAGACGACAGATTGGAACTTAGAGATATTGCTAACCCTTCCGCATCCTCGTCTGCTTCCTCGTCTTCCCCAGAGTCCACCACCACCTCCATCCACAGACTATTCGAAGTGTGCTCCAGCATGTAGATGACCGGAATAGTGATGCTAATGACAGCATCGTCAGTGCTAACCATCATAGTAGACATTTCGAAAATGTGCAGAAGGGTACACAGGTTTTTCTTCTGTGTCCACTCCGCAAGTGTGAATTGCACCACGTCCATACTGCGTTGGGCAAGGCTATGCAAAATGTCATACTGCACCAGGGCTCGGCACTGCTGCCACAGTCACTGCAACATGTACAGAGTTGAATTCCACAGTGTCGTCACATTGCATGTCAACCGGTTAACTGGTAAGCCTAAAGATCTCTATGCCAACTTAAGTGGAATGATGTAATTGAGCACACAACAGCAGTGATTTTTGCAGCAGCGCATCTTGGCTGGGACAGTGGTGGAGGAATTGCTGTACCATCAGGTTGAGGATGCAGGCCATGCAAGGCACATGTGTGAGGTGGCCCGGGCGTATGGCCGCTACCAGGTTTGCACCTTTATCGCACATGGTCCTCCTTGGCTTCAGTAGATACAGCCATTGCTCAAACTCAGCATGGATGACTGTCCACAACTCTCAGCATATTAATTTAAACACTTCCTGATTGTGGTGAGCTCTGGCTGTGTAGTATGGAGGTGTTGGGTGGATTCTCTCTGCAGTGTTGGAACATTAGTCTCATTAAGGCAGAGGTTGAGGGCACAGGTAGAGTCTCTAGAGGAGGTGAAGGAGGCAGAAGCACTGGAGGAAGTGTTAGAGGGCCTCCCCCTCACTCGACTTTCCCCTCTCCATTCCATCCATAATGCAGCAGCCAGGGTCACCTCAGCTCTGTGCCAATCATTGCACTGGCTGCCAATACATTATAGGATCCAATTATATCTTGACAATGACTCACGTCGAAACGCATTGATCTGTGTCACTTCATCTGCATGGAACTGTATCTGCTTTGATTTTTTCTGGAAAATGTTTTTCCATTTTAAAGTTACCAATAAATAGTAATTTTACCTTTTTCAACTCACGCTTGATCTATCCTCCTTTATCCTGTGCCTCTGGTTGTTCTGCCTGGATCCATGCTGAGATTTTGATTGGCATCTACATCTTGGAGTGGGGTAAGCTGATTTTTTTTTTTTTTTGCACATCCAATTATAACTGCTTGTTCTCATCCACAAAGCTCTCCACAGTGTGGTGCCCCCTACATCCAAAATTGTGCTGATGTAAAGTAGACATGTGGGAAATGTTATTTATTGACTATTTTGTGTGATATGACTATCTGATTAAAGGGTACAAATTTTTGCCAAATTTCCATTTTTTCATAAATAAATGAAAGTTATATGGAAGGAATTTTACCATTAACATGAAGTACAATATGTCATGAAAAAACATTCTCAGAATCAGTGGGATCCGTTGAAGTGCTCCAGAATTATAACCTCATAAAGGGACAGTGGTCAGAATTGTAAAAAATGGCTTGGTCATTAAGTACCAAATTGCCTCTGTCATTAAGGGGTTAAACTTTCTACTGTCTTATTTATCCATAATGGTTTCTTATTATTTCTTGACATTTTATTATCAGAGGGTATAAGTTTTCTACAGGATTCTAGTAATATTTCCTTAAACATGCCCCATTTATGTTCTGCCACACCCTCTTTCTTTGCACAAATATTCATGTGCTTCTCACAAAATTAGAATATCATCATCATCAAAAGTTAATTTATTTCAGTTCTTCAATACAAAAAGTGAAACTCATATATAATATAGAGTCATTACAAACAGAGTGATCTATTTCAAGTGTTTATTTGTGTTGATGTTGATGATTATGGATTAAAGCCAATAAAAACCAAAAAGTCAGTATCTCAGTAAATTAGAATAATTGGCAAAAAACACCTGCAAAGGCTTCCTAAGTGTTTAAAAAGGTCCCTTAGTCTGTTTCAGTAGGCTCCACAATCATGGGGAAGACTGCTGACTTGACAGATGTCCAGAAGTCAGCCATTGACACATTCCACAAGAAGGGTAAGCCACAAAAGGTCATTGCTAAAGAAGCTGACTGTTCACAGAGTGCTGTATCCAAGCATTTTAATGGAAAATTGAGTGGAAGGAAACGTGTGGTAGAAAAAGATGCACAAGCAACTGGGATAACCGCACCCTTGAAAGGATTGTTAAGAAAAGGCCATTCAAAAATTTGGGGGAGATTTACAAGGAGTGGACTGCTGCTGGAGTCATTGCTTCAAGAGCCACCACACACAGACGTAACCACGACATGGGCTACAAGTGTCGCATTCCTTGTGTCAAGCCACTCATAACCAATAGACTACGTCAGAAGCGTCTTACCTGGGCCAAGGAGAAAAAGAACTGGACTGTTGCTCATTGGTCCAAAGTGTTGCTTGCAGATGAAAGTTAATTTTGCATTTCATTTGGAAATCAAGGTCCCAGAGTCTGGACTAAGATTGGAGAGGCCACAATCCAAGCTGCTTGAGGTCTAGTGTGACGTTTCCACAATCAGTGACGGTTTTGGGAGCCATGTCATCTGCTGGTGTAGGTCCACTGTGTTTTATCAAGATCAAAGTCAGCGCAGCCATCTACCAGGAAATTTTAGAGCACTTCATGCTTCCCTCTGCCAACAAGCTTTTTGGAGATAAAAATTTCATTCTCCAGCAGGACTTGGCACCTGTCCACACTGCCAAAAGAACAAATATCTGGTTTTAAAACAACAGTATCACTGTACTTGATTGACCAGCAAACTCACCTGACCTTAACCCCATAGAGAACCTATGTGGTATTGTCAAGAGGAAGATGAGAAACACCAGATCCAGCAATGCAGATGAGCTGAAGGCTGCTATCAAAGCAACCTAGACTTCCATAACACCTCAGTTGTGCCACAGACTGATCGCCTCCATGCCATGGCCATGCCGCATTGATGCAGTAATTGATGTCAAAGGAGCCCCGACCAAGTATTGAGTACATTTACTGAACATACATTTCAGTAGGCTAACATTTCTAATTTTAAAATTATTTTTCAAACTGGTGTTATAAAATTTTCTAATTTACTGAGATAATGACTTTTGGGTTTTCATTGGCTCTAAGCCATAATCATCAACATTAACAGAAATAAAGACTTGAAATAGATCACTCTGTGTGTAATGACTCTATATAATATATAAGTTTCACTTTTTGGATTGAAGAACTGAAATAAATGAACTTTTTGATGATTTTCTAATTTTGTGAGAAGAACTTGTACATTGATGTGTTTATACAGGACTTTGTGGTGTAGTTTTTGAGCTATTTTTTATTAAATGCAAAAAGTGTATCTTCTGAGTGAGAAATCATAAAACATACTCTGACCTCTGTTTGTATTTCATCTGTATATGATGCCTATATTGCAGGATTCCTGCCTAAAGTTTTTTATCCTTCAAATTGATGTCATATATATCTGATCACTGTGATTCAGTCAAGTAAATGCAGTTGTGTTGCAGATACTACACAGTGACAGGTCAAAAGTGGAGCTGTGTAGGAGGCAAATCAATGTAGCTGAACAGAGGTCAGGCGGCTTTATCTAGCCCTATAGAATAATGAGCTTAAGAGAAGATTGAGACAAAACAGCAAGTGTAAATCCAGAAGATATGTATCTACTTCTGCGTGCTGTGACATACTATGGTTTGAGATGCTGGAATAATAAGTGTATCTGTTTTCATATTGAGTTAATGAAGATGCAAAATGTTAAATAATTATAGTATTTTTTTATTATACAATTTTTATTTATTTTTCTTTTTTTGAGTGGATTCAGCACGACAGCTGCAGACTGCCATTTCTCAGAATCATAATGGGCTATCAATAGGTTTATAAAAAAAATCCTTATATACATATACCGCTCACCTCTTCAGTCCCTTCGCTACTCACTGGTACCTGTTCGGTCCTCGCTATATCTTCTGATCCCACACCTCTCGCAATGAAATCTTCAGATCTCTCCCATTGTACTGCACTTTCGAGTGTCTTTGCATCCAGTGGGTTCTGCGCAGGCCACTAACCTCCCACGTGCCTACGCAGAACTCTGGGGTGCTATGACACTTGTAAGTCTGGCAAAGTGTGAGGGGATCAGAAAATGCAAAACTATTGGCACAAGGTGCAGAAATATTTATTAATATTTATGAGTTGTCATACAACCCTATTATTTGTCTCTTTGAGGTACGTGCATGATTATATAATCTGTACCTTAAAAGCATCTGCAGAATTTGTCTGCGCAAAAAGCAAAACTTATTTTGTTGACGTCATTGATATCATATTGACTACTGTAACTTACTACTAATTGGTTTTCCCCAATTCAAACCCCCAACTCCAATCCATCCTGAATGCAGCCCTTGGTCTCATCTTTCTCACCAACTATTGTGCAAAAGCCTCTACCTTGTGTCACTCGGTGTACTGATTACCCATCCATCATAAAATATAATAAAAAGTTGTTACTTTCACCCTACAATACAGCACTACCAATTATAGTTGGTTTCCAATTATGCTTTATGATTTACTAATGATTTAAGACAGATCCTATATAGTCTGAACCTTCTACTACCATCTTAAAAAATTTTCACAATCTGCACCAGTTCTCTGGAATGTACTACCTTTGACATGATAATTCCCGAAATCCAGTTTTAAGCTTAACCTAAACATGTTTCTATTGGCAGTCTTATCACATTCATCAGCTTAAAGGGAACCTGTCACCAGGTTTGTCCCATGTGAAGTGAGGCCTGATATGCAGAATTCTAATATTCTGTTTATATGCCCCTAATCCAGCTTGCAAGATAAAAAAAAACTTTTCATAATACTCACCTATGGGGCGGTTGGGTCTGATGGGCATCGCTGGTCTAGGTCCGTTGCCTCCCTTCTTCTTGTGATGCCATCCTCCTTCTGTGCTTCATCTGGATGACGTGTCCTAAGTCATTCACACAGTGTCCCCAATATCATGCATAGTTGTAATACTGTGCCCTGACTAGGGCAGGGAAAAATACGACAGTGTGCATGCGCCAGGGCTCTTTTCTTTCGAATACGCACTGCACTACTTTGCTCTGCCCTTGACAGGAGAATGACATGAACGGCTCTGTGGTGCGTGACCAGGGTTGCCAACTAGACTTTTATTTTTTTTCTGGACAGCTTATCAAAAAATCATGGAGAGATAATTTTATGGATACATTGGAAAACCATAATAAATCATTATGATTATAAGTGATACATGTCTACTGCCCAGAATTTTGATATGAAGACATCAGTTGTATTCAGTGTGAGCTGTAAAATGATAATTACAGTCAAAGTAATCTGTAGAAGTTTCTTTAACTTCAAAAAAATAACAGATGCCTCCAATTTTTTTATGTACAGTGTAAAAAAAGTGATCAATTTTTTCCAACTGTCCTGGACTTTCTAGGTGGTTGGCAACCCTAAGTGTGACACCATTATTTCCAGCTATTTGGCTGTCCCAGTTTGTGGGCCACACACAGGATCGGCCAATGGGCCACATTTTGCTCAGGTCTGAATAAAGAACTCACAAGAGACCATACAATGTACCATAAAATTAATATTAGATAGGTGTAATGACTGTTATTTCCTTTATGGTGGTGTCATGGGTGTATCGCCACGAAGATCGTCGCGATTACACACTCTGACTTCTCACAGCTGAGTTGCTGTTTCTTTGTGTTTGGTGGTGAGGGGGTTAATTTTACGTAGCTCTTTGCTAAGACTAGGTCCAGCCTCGCCCGGCTGCTTTTGATTAGGAACTAATTAGCTTCCTTTATATTCCTGCCAGTCTGCTTGTTAGATGCCGGTGAAAGCATTCATGTAGTCTAGCAGACTGGATCGGTTCTGAGAATACTTAAGCTAAGAGCTCCTTAGTTGTTTTTCCTCTTACTGCTTATAGTTTATTTCTGAGACCTTAGTTGTTCCTTCTGTGTGTAAGTGTTGTATGTAAGACTGTATTTACTTGTCTTTCTTGTGTGTCTTTTCTGTTCATTAACCGTTACCTGTTCATTCCCTTTGGTGGTAATCAGGGTCCTTCTAAGGACTAGAATACAGTTGTCAGGGATTGATAGGAGACAGGGTTTACGCTGGCGGCCTGGACCTCTGTACCTTTAACAGTACCTCCAGGTAGAGGGACTAGTCAGGACCCCAGTTTAGGGTCAGCATAGACCCCGGTCCACCTCTAGCCGGAGACAGCGTAAAACGGATTCCGGATTGACCCACTGGATATTCTGTCAGGTAATCCTATGTTATCTTATATCTATGCATATGTTATATAGTAAGTTGTCCCTTTTGATATAGATTACTGACATCACATATATATATCTGCTATACAGCGTGACAGGTGGTTACGCAAGGACTAGGAGGGGCAGCACGGTTTAATAAACAATATATATGAATATATTTTGTATGTTGAAGCACACTGTAGTGAAGAATAAAAAGTAAAATGATAAAAAAAAGCATTGGCAATCATTTACCAAGTTTTTAGATGTGTATAGTGAGAGTGTAATTTCCTCTTAATTATGTTGTAGGTTATTATGTTAGTACCTTGAAATGTTTGAGCGGAGTCTGCCAATAAACCGATGACTCGGTGTGTATTGAGTTTTAGGATGTATGACTTCTATGTTGAGCTTTGCTCTGAGCAGTCTACTTGTACAAGCTACTTGTCTGCTGTCTCATTTGTTCTGCTTTTTAAAAAGCTTTGAAACTGCCCCAGAGAAAAATTGGCATCGGCCACAATAAAAGGTATTATTCAGAATACAGTCCAAGGTTAGTTCCTGCTTGCTGTCCAAATGGTTAACATTACCTCTTTAATCTTGATATTTTTGCTTGGCACGGAGAACGCATCTTATTAAAGAGCCTAAGTAATACTTGCACTTGATCAAACAAATATTTCCAACCTGAAAAACTAGAATAATGGCTAAGCCGCCTGTCTGATTATATCATTTAGGAATAAAATAAGTACTTTGTGAATGCTACATAAATGTTACATAAATGCAAAAATGTATTGTTAGATGTTACAAATGTCAAAAAGGGGAGCAAGCACGAAAAGGATGAAGTCACATATGATGTAAAAATATGCTGAAAATCACCACAAAACTCCATCAATCTATGTGTACATTTCAGACATGAAGAATTTTCTGTATTTTTAGCAATGGACTTACAGTACCTATGTGGATTTTGTGGTATATTTGATGCTCAAAACCGAAGTACTGCAGTGCTGGGTCTGAAATTTAACATAAAAACCCAAAAAAAAAAGCAAAAAACATATATTGTGAATTCATTCTGCTAAACTAATGCTATTTATTTAGCACAGTGAACACTGTTAAAGAATGTAAAAAATGAACAAGGTTGTGTTAGCACATTTGATCACTTCCATCTAAAAGCTCTTTGTAGCCTGAAATACTCTTCCCACTAAATACAAGCCCTCAATTAAAAAATTTTTTAAAAAAACTTTTAAAAATTTTTTTTAAAAAAAACTTTTGGCTCTCAGAAAGCAGCAACACCAACATTAATGATTTTCTCTTAAAAAGTGTTATTATTGTTCAGAAGTAATAAAATAAAATAAAACATACGTTTAAAGTTTATAAATTTGATGTAATTGCAACCAATATAGACCTGCTTAAAGAGGTTGTCCACTACTTTAGCACTGATGACTTATCCATAGGATAGGTCATCAATGTCTTATCAGTCAGGGTCCAACACCTGGCATCCCTTGCCGATCAACTGTTATCGGTTCTCACTTGCGGAGCTGGCTATCTTCTAATAGTGGCCGAGAGTTGGAACTACAGATTCGCTTCCTATTCAAATCAATAGGAGGCGGGTGTGCAGTACCCTGCAGCGGCCACTATTAGAAGATAGCCAGCTCCGCAAGTATTTCCGGCCGGCGGCAACTGCCGTTTACACCGATAACAGCTGACGGCGGGGTGCCGGGTGTCAGACTCCGACCAATCAGACATTGTCAACCTATCCTAAGGATAGATCATCAGTGCTAAAGTAGTGGACAACCTTTTTAATATGTAGTGTAAAAGACGTAAAAATAAAACTCCAAAAAGCATGAAGACATTTTGTTTCCCAACCCCCAAAACTACTAAGTTTTTAAATTATTTTATTCTATATGTGAAATTACTTAATCCGATTGGTAAAGTCTATAAAGAGAAAAAAGATCAAAATGCCAGAATTGTGTTTTTTGGACACTGCGCCTCCCTAAAAAATATGTAAGAATAAAAAATCAAAATATCTATGCACAAAATTGATATCAATAAAAATATCAGCTGCCCACACAAAAAAACAAGCCCTCAGTCTGCCCAATCAACATAAAAATAAAAATTTTAAAGGATCTCGGAAAATTGCGACATAAAGCAGAACATGTTTTTTTACCATATTCTGAATTTTTTTCAGCATTTACCTGGAAAAAAAATCAATGCATGTTTGGTATTGCTGTAATCGGATTGACCTGGACAATTATGTTACCAGATCACTTTTACTGCACAATGAATGCAATAAAAATAAAACCCCCAAAAAATATCAACAGAATTGCCTTTATATCACCATTTCATCACACTTGGATTTTTTTCAGTGTCTTTTACTGTTTATGGGGTAAAATGAATGATGCTATTCAAAACTAAAAATGTCTATGCTGAAAGAGGAATAAAAAAAATTACTGCTCGTGAAAGAAGGCGAGGTGAGAAAAAAGAAGTCACAAAAGCGAAAAATTCCCTCGTGCGTAAAGGGTTAAGCAAATAAAGAGGGAAATCGCAATATAAATTAATAATATAATGAAGATTTAGAGAGGTAAAAATGATCAGGGGCAGGCATGACTGATGACAGGGCTAGTCAGTAGGGAATGAGTGAACCCGAACTGTAAAGATCGGAGTTCGTACCGGTGCTGAACTCCGAACATGGACTTCTACTGGAAGTCCATTTTAGGAGAGAGAGAGAGCGCTATACAAATAAATATTATTATCAGAGTATAATTATTAATACTGGAGCATAAATCACCTCTCATTTATGGCATTTAGGCTACATAAAACAGACAACTGATTTTAATAAGCATTGTGTCAGGCTTCATTTTCCTTGTGATGGCGCTGTAGAGGATTCGAGCACTGCATGTTTCCCTGCAGATTTTAGTGACTACGTGGGTCAAGCAGCAGAACGCCTTGTGATCGGCCTATTGTGGAAGGACCCTTTTAACAAAAAGTAATGTCCAGAGTAAATATCAATGAGCTAAGAAAAATGAAATAAAAATGACATTATTATGATGGGAATGCAAAAAGTGTTCCAATCTGGGCAAAATATCCTGGCATGTATGTGGCTTGAAGATGAATATTATTCAAACATTTGCCATTTTGTTGCATACCAATAATTATATATTTATGTTTTCAGAGCAAACCATTTCCAAATGAAATATGTAGAGGTCAAAGTAACATCATCCTCTGAGCTCAATTGTGAAAAATATGCAGTTTTGGTAAAACAAACAATCCAGATAGGAAAGGCTACATCTGAAGCTTACCAACGGCAAAACAAAGCCACGATATTGTCCATCTCTTGCCAGACAAAGAGCTTTAGAGGTTGAGAATGACATGCCTCAGGCTGGCACGTGATCCCAGTAATTAAATTAAATAACAGGAAACATGTTTTCCATACTGCGTTCCCTGGCCACACACAAACTGTAACAGTAAATCTTTTATGTTAAATTGGTCCGGTGAGAAGTCCCAGGCTTAAGAAATGTGCCAAATTTTGTGTTTATATAGTGCACATAAAAAGTAGCAAGTACACTAACTCCTTGACATTGCATAAGGCTACCTAAAGGACATGCAGATTTAATTTGTTTATGCCTCCCGGGCTTATTAAATTAAACCATTTAACACTGTACGGAAACTGCCGACACAGATTGAAGGAAACCTGTTCATGTAATCGCATTCTTTTTCTTTTTAATTAGAAAAGAAATATACTTTTTTTTTTTAGTCCTATCAAAACCAGGAAAAGAAGGTCATGACGAGATGCTGATGAAGTCTGACCTTTTAACCCACGGCTCTGCATATTTGCTTGAGTAAATGGACTCCTACCAAGTCCCCAGGATGCTAAAGGTGCATTTACACAATCAACGTAAAATGAGCATTCCTAGGAACGCTCATATCACAATAATTATGTGGTGTAAACTGGCTACTTATCACCCAACGCTCGAGAAAAATGGTCAAGACCTGTGCTGCCGAGAACAATGGCAGCCGACACGCACTGAATGATCTGTTACAGTTTGTTCAGCGGAATCAGTCTATGTGAACAATCTATCAAAGTACACATGTAGATGATTGGTGGTTGTTTAGTGGCACTGGTCGGCTGGTGTTAATGGACCGTTGCTGTCTCTAGATATCCAATGTATACATTTCTGAGCACTTTGTTTGTTTAGTCCCTAAACAAGACGTATATTCCTTAATCCTTTTTATCACGAATATTACTTACCATAAAAGTCAAAACTATCATTATAGTAAACAATGATATAGATATATGTTCACAGTATCTTTCTATCTACATATCTATCTACTTATATATCTATCTTCTATTCTTTATCTCTCTCTATCTATCCTTTATCTATCTATCTTGTATCTATTATCTATCTATCTATTATCTATATTTTATCTATCTATATTTTATCTATTATCTATCTATATTTTATCTATCTATTATTTATCAATTCATCTAACTATCCTTTATCTATCTATCTATCTATCTATCTATCTATCTATCTATCTATCTATCTATCTATCTATCTATCTATCATCTCTCGATCTATCTATATATTATTTATCTATTTATCTATTATCTATCTATTGTCTATCTATCTTTCTGTATATTACTTATTAATTTTATTAAAGGGTTATTCTCATTTTGGTAAGTGATGGCAAATTTTGGTAAATTGCTAGGTTATGCCATCACTTAATTATCAGTTGGACTTGGCTCTGTGGGGGTCAAATTGAGAATATGTGTCATAGCATTGATTCAGCATTGTGGCAACTTTGCATTTTTGCCCCCACAAGGAATCCAACTGTACAGGGGACTGCCGTTGTCTCCATTCACTTGTGGTGCATAGTGGGGAATTTCCTCCATTATAGAGGATATGAGACTGAAGTAACACTGCGTCCTATTCATTCTCAACTTGTTATCAGGAGAACCACAAGAATAATACACAATATGACAGACAGACTTAAATAGTTTATAATTTTCAAAAAAGCGCCATTTTTTTACATTTTAAACTACTTACATTTTTCTGTCATATTCTATATTATTATTGTGGTTCTCCTGATAAAGAAGTTAGTCCAACTTCACGCGTTGAGATCAAACTGCATTGTTTGTACTCTACAATGTCTTCTGGATTTTTATTGGGAATACCTTACCAGCAGCGCAGATCACAACTCCTATCCTCCAAGCACTTGTTTAGAACGGCAGTTTCTCCTGTCCTGATGGTGCTGCCGCAGCTGTTATCCGCTTGATTCCTCAGTTGTGGATTACACAACCCCAATAGGTGATCAGAAACTTATTCCCTCACCTTTTTACCTTCTATATCGGATAAGACCCTATCGCCCTTGGTGTTACCCTGTCTTTTCAGTTTTTCCTTTCATTCTCGAAAGAACAGGCAGCTTTTGGGGTAAGGGGGCAGAATGGTGGGACACTGAAGATAGGGACAGTGTAGAAAGGGGTGATGTGAGGGCAGCTTAGTATGGTATAATATGAGGGCACAGTGCGGATTAGTAGCGTAATGGTGATAGTCTGGCGCAGTGGACAGCATGAGATGAATCAGTGAAGTGAGGATAGCGTAAAGTGGGGACAATGTGGAGGCCATAGTTCATTAAGTGATAGTGCGGTTATATTATTATATAAAAATAAAGATTATTATTATTATAGGTAATAAAGTGCAGTTATAGGTAATAAAGAGGTTATAGTGGTGTCATGGTTCATAAAGGTAGACAGTGTTGCAGTTATATTTAATAAGGGAGACAGTGCAGCAGTTATAGCTAACAAAAGCAGACAGTGCATTAGTTGTACTGCAGTTCATAAGGGTGGATAATGTGTAGGTTTTAGTTCATAAGGGCAGACGAGGTGGAAGTTATAATCCATAAGGGGGGCCATGTGCTATGGCAGTGTGGGGAGACATATTTTGCGCAAGAGCACAATAAGGGGCAATTATGCATTCAGGGGCATTACAGTGATACTGTTATTTTTAAGGATATTCTGCAGAAGACTGGAGAAGAGGGAAGTCTGCAGAGATGGGCTGTGGATGTGAATTTTTGTCATTATAGAGTCTGGAACAGATGGAGAGGAAAGGGATGAAACAACTGCAATCGGAGATGACATATGAGGTACCTGGATGTAAATGTTTCTTTGTGATACTGACTGCGTTTTAATCAGTCTTGTGGTTCCCTTATGATCCACAGTCAGTTGATGGCTGGTAACAACAACTCCCAGTATCTCCTCATTATTGTTAAGTTCATGTGATACTAGGACTCACCTGACATTGTAACTGATCACTGTATTAAGATTGATTGTGTATTAGAGATGAGTGGACTGCTTTCTCTTCCATGGTCCAGGTCTTTGGCCATAGACAGAAGCTGCGCTATATTTCTAGGCTTCTGAGCACAGCCCCTGAAACAAGTGTCACTGATAACGCTTCATTTCAGGGAGGGGGCAGGTACAGTGACCGCAGCCTGTGCTCTCTGCTCTGATTATGCTTTGTTTGAGTATCCCACAATACACTGGGTCCTCAAACGAAGCATCATCACACCAGAAATAGAGGAAAAATACAATAGCTGTTAAATAGTCTAGTTAGAAAACGGTAGGGAATTTTTAATGCAAATATATTAGAAAATAGCTTAGATTACAGCACGAAATAGACTTAAAATGAAATAAAAAAAACATCTATAATTGCCACATCTGTAAAAGTCAAATCTAAATTATCAAAAATACTAAATTAACTTGTGAAGAGAAAAAAAAATGAAAAATTCCAGATGTGTTTTTTTGTCAACCTAACAAATGCAGTAAAAATTAATCAAAACATTGTGTGTGAATTTAAACATCAGCTTACAACTCCAAAAACAAGCCCTCACACAGCTCCATAAACGGAAAAATAAAAAAAATTATGGGTCTTTAAAAATGGAATCACAAATAAATTTGTTTACTTAATTTTTTCACAAAAATGAAATCTTTCCAAGTAGTAAATGCACTGACCTGGAGAATCATGTTCATAGGTCATCTTTCCTGTACAGTGAATATCGTTAAAGCAAAAAACAATGATGGAATTGAGTTTATTCACTGCAGCTTAAGGCTATGTGCACACGTTGCGGATTCTGCTGCGGATCCGCAGCGGATTTTCCGCTGCACATCCGCAGCAGAATTGCAAGTGATGTACAGTATCATTAGAGTCAATGTTAAACAAAAAACGCAGTGCACATGCTGCGGATTTTTCCGCGCGGAATTGGGTGCGGATTTAAATCCGCAGCATGTCACTTCTTTTGTGCAGTTCCGCAGCGTTGTCAGACCTGCTCTAAATAGAAATCCGCAGGTCTGAAAACGCAGGGGAAATCTGCAAAAAAACCGCGGCAAATCCACATCAAATCCGCAGTAAATCAGCAGTAAATCCGCAGGTAAAACCCAGGTCATTTTACCTGCGGATTTACCAAAATCTGCGCGGAAAATTCCGCAGCACAATCCGCACCGTCTGCACCTAGCCTTATATTGCTCTGCAGGGAGGGGCGTCATTTCTATTTTCACCTTAGGCATCAGGAAAGCTTGAATCAGCCCTGTAATTCAATCATATGTACCAGAAAAATGTGTAAAAAAAGTCTGATATAGCATTATTAATAAAAAATCAAAATGTTGTAGTAGTGTAATGGAACATTATGGTGTCATACAGTGGGGACAGTAAGTATGTGATACACTGACGATTTTGCAAGTTTTCCCATCTACCAAGAATCTTAAAAAAAATCCAGAAAATCACATTGTATACTTTTTGTATAATTAACTTGCATTTTATTGCATGAAATAAGTATTTGATACAATAGAAAAGTAGAACTTAATATTGGTACAGAAACTTTTTGTTTAAAATTGCAGATGTCACACATTTCCTGCAGTTCTTGACAAAGTTTGCACACACTGTAGCAGGGATTTTGACCCACTCCTCCATACAGATATTCTCTTGATCTTTCAGGTTTCGGTGCTGTCACTGGGCAACATTGAGTTTCAGCTTCCTCCAAAGATTTTCTATTGGTTTCAGGTCTGGAGACTGGTTAGGCCACTCCAGGACTTTGAAATGCTTTTTGTGGAGCCACTCCGTAGTTGCCCAGGCTGTGTTATTTGGGTTAGTGTCATGCTGGAAGACCCAGCCATGACCCATCTATAATGCTCTTACTGAGGGAAGGAAGTTGTTGGCCAAAATCTTGTGATACTTGACTCCATCCATCCTCCCTTCAATACGGAGCAGTCGTCCTGTCTCCTTTGCAGAAACATGCCCCCAAAGAAAGATGTTCCCACAATCATGATTCATGGTTGGGACGGTGTTCTTGGTGTTGTACTCATCTTTCTTCTTCCTCCAAACACGGTGAGTGGAGTTGATACCAAAAAGTTTAATTTTGCTATTATCTGACCTTCTCCCATGCCTCCTCTCCTCTGGATCATCCATATGATCATTGGTGAATTTCAAATTGGCTTGGACATGTGCTGGTGTGAGCAGGGGAACATTACGCACCCTGCAGCCATTAAATCCATGACAGTGTAGTATGTCACTAATGATAATATTTTAGACTGTGGTCCCAGCTCTCTTCAGGTCATTGAACAGGTCCTCCCATGTAGTTCTTGGCTGATCGCTGACCTTTCTCAGAATCATCCTTACCCCACAAGGCGAAAACTTGCATGGAGAGCCAGTCCGAGGATGAATGACAGTCATCTTGTATTTCTTCCATTTTCTAATAATTGTGACAACAGTTGTCGCCTTCTCATCAAGCTGCTGGCCTATTGTCCTGTAGCCCAACCCAGCCTTGTGCAGGTCTACAATTTTGTTCCTGGTGTCCTTAAATAGCTCTTTGATCTTGATCTTGGCTATGGTGGAGAGGTTGGAGTGTGATTTATTGTGTACACATATGTCTTTTATACCAGTAACAAGTTCAAACAGGTGCAATTAATACAGGTAATGAGTGCAGAGTAGGAGGGCTTCTTAAAGAAAATATAACAGGTCTGTGAGAGCCAGCATTCTTCCTGGTTGGTAGGTGATCAAATACTTATTTTATGCAACAAAATACAATTTAATTTTTTAAAAATTATACAATGTAATTTTCTGACTTTTTACTTTCAGATTCTGTTTCACAGTTGAACTGGACCTACAATAAAAATTACAGACCTCTCAATTCATTGTAGGTGGGAAAACTTGCAAAATCGGCAGTGTATCAAATACTTATTTTCCCCACTGTAAATAGCATGGGGCTTGATTACAAATTTTGCCTATTTTGATATTTTTAAGATGTTATTAATATCATTGCTTTGCTTGGTAGTCTTTTTTGATTCATTGTATGGTGCCATAGCCCTGATACGTCCACGGAAACATAAATTCTGTTTTTATAAAATTAATTTTTTTTTAAAAGAATTTGGAATTAGCTTTTTTTTTACCTTATTTGAACCTTAAGAACGAAAAAATTATGTTGATCCTCCCCAGATTACTCAACCAAGGGGTTCCAACTCCATAATCTAACTATACACAAATGAGCAAAGTTATTGGGACACATACACATTACACCTAAAGATACTGTTGCTAGAGCATGCAATTTCAAAATTAACGTTACATGGCCGAGTTGTTGACGTTCCTAAAGGTTTTCCCTTTCAAATAATATCACTCACAGTTGATTGAGGGAAATTTAAAAGAGAAGAAATTTCATGACTCAACAACAGAGTAGGGACATCCTATTACAGTACCACGCACAATGGATGTTCGAAATGCACAGCTGTGTCTACACTCATGATGAAATCTATTCATATTTTTTAATCAAATAAATTTTTGCAAGCTTGGGAGCTGGATCAACTTCTTTCTTCATTTCTACAATTGTTTCCGTGCAGATCCATGCCTCCTGGGAGACCTAGCTGGGGTGAGCTGGTTAATCCTTTTTTATTTCTTGAATGGATTAAATAGAATCGACTATTGAAATGATATGAATTGGAAGTTTGAGGATCTCATTCTAAACCCTGTTTTCAACATCTCTCCCATAGAGACTACCTGTACATTTAATCTATACTCTTGATAATTGGTTTGGTTTTTGGATGTGGTCACTCCCATTGGTTGGGATATTCCAACACCATTGTGATATCTGTGGAGATTAGGGGCTTTCAGGTGTTACACAGGGTGAGCCGTCGGTGAGCAGGGGTCCCATATTGCGTTTAAGCTAGGGTGCCAACCTCCGCACCAAGGCAGGGGAGACTTTAGGGTGAGTAAGATTATGTACTTTTGCTATTAAATTTGGGTTCTCACCTCCAGAATAAGAAATTGGGCATTGTACCTCACCATGTTTCAGTCAGAATTTTGATTTATGCCTAGTTGGGCATTACATATAGTTCTAGTTTATTTTGGTTTTAATATTTGTCAAATAAAAGTTAATTTTTATGGTTGTTCATCTATTCTGATGAGCCTTGATTACACTAATCCAAGAATATACATTTTGTAACTGTCAGCATATGAGTGGTTGTAACGAGTGATGAGTGAGTATACTCGTTGCTCGGGTTTTCCCGAGAATGCTCGGGTGTCCTCCGAATATTTGGGTATGCTCAGAGATTTAGTTTGTGTCATCATAGCTGCATGATTTGCGGTGCTAGACAGCCTGAATACATGTGGGGATTGCCTGTTTGTTACAAATCATGCAGCAGCTGCAACAGAATCTAAATCTCCAAGCACTTCCAAATACTGGGAGGACACCCGAGCATGCTCTGGAAAACCCGAGTAATGAGTGAACTCACTCATCACTAGTCGTAACCATGGATACCTAAGCTACTGCAATGCCCTGCACATGGGGTGAAGCGATGTAGCGAATCAGAAGAACTATACTACACTTCTAATTGGAGGTATTTATTAATATTATTATTATTATTACTACACCTACTACATATTGGGACAGGATCTTGGGTCCCCTTTAAGCTTTTGAGTACATCTGCCAGTCAACCTGAATCAATGCTTTTCCTATTCATGTTTATATTTCATGTAAGAAAGGTTAAGTTAATGAAAGTCTTAGGTTTCATCTGAGGACTCCTTTTTTTGCTCAGTATGTTTCCAGTTTTGACTGCTATCTAAGAAAGCAAGAGAACATTGATCTTGTTAAGGCAACCAACATGACCAATAATAACATTTCTACATTTTCCTTCAATCTTCCACTCTTCTCCTTAACAAATCCAGTCCTTTCACTCTTTATTTGGTAAAACTTTTTAGCACTGAACTGAATATAATTAAAATCGCTATTTCTTGGCATCCTATTTGAATAACTTAAAAACTCCATAAGAGTTACACTGTGCCGATAAGCTATCAGGTTATGTTCTCACCATATTCACCATATATGAAAGACATATGGAATTGTCTGCCTACTAGATTTGAGCATTCCGATACTTCCGATACTTCCGATACCTGAAATCCAATGTAAGTCTATGGGAACAAAATATCGGAAGTAAGTATCGGAAGTACTTCCGATATTTTGTTCCCATAGACTTACATTGGATTTCAGGTATCGGAAGTATCGGAATGCTCAACCCTACTGCCTACACAAATGCATATTCCTGTCCTTGATTCTCATTGAAGTAAAGTCATAACAGTTTTCTAAATATGACAAAAATATGCCATTAAAGTATATGCTGATAGGATACTCCTATGGCACACACATGGATAACTATTGCTCTTTTAGTGGACTGTATTTACCATATAATCAGTTTCTCTAAAGTGCCAAACAGAAGAATGGGATATAAAGAGTAACGTTTCTCCTTGTGGAGAGTGACAAGCCAGGCCTGGCATAACAGACTGAGGAGACATAAACGCCATGCATGCCCCTCTGGGAAATTAAATATGCAAATTGCCACTTCAGAGAAGGAGAGGAGTTGAACTCTAGTGCCACCGATTGGAAGTAGTAATCCTAAAAGTCAGTTTTGCTACTTTCACTAGGTGGCATTAAAGTTCAAGTCATCTTCTTCTCTGAAGAGGCAGACTCAAGAATAAAACACAAAAGTTATATTTTATGCTATATTTAGTGTTTGCATATGTATAATAACTGAAGTAAGAACATGGCTCTTGGCTTTGAGCACAAAAAAAGGAACACAATAAAAAAAAAGGAACAAAAACTTTATTTGTGAAAAGAATAAAATAACATAAAGTAAAAATGAAACATACCAACATAATCTATGTACAAAATAAAACACAAAATCACCATTAGTGGTGAAAATAAATACATTGGATTAAATGGTAATATACACAGGTACCAAAGTAAAATATTATTTGAATTCGGTTAACCTTTAAATATGTTGTTATCTCGTCTCTGTCATGATCTAAAGATCTTTTTTTTTCTAAATTTAACCAACATAAAAATAAATATAGTTTTCAATTTCATTTGATTCATATTGTTATTTACACAAAATCAAACATTCTTAATTAAATCCAACATTCAAGCTTATTCAATATGAAAAAATGTAATTATGAATTTAGAGATGAGCTAAATATTTCAAAATGCTGAACCTTTTTTCAGCGTAAAGGGTTTTGAAGCAGTGTTTTTAATTTTATGTACTTTAGCATAAAACAAATACTATTTAAAAAAGGTTTAAATTATTTGTTTTCTTTTCTAATATATTTATTTAAAAAAGCCCCAAAAAAACTTGCTTTGACATTATCTATTTTACATTGTATTTCTGAAAAATCATACAGTGAAAAAAAAAGTATTTAAAATTGTAAACCTATTGTAGCAGTGGTATAGAACATTTGCTCATCTCTTTCATAATGTATAAATATGTATGTCTTTGTGTACCTTTCCAGGACAAAGATATATTTGCCTGAACCTAAGTGTGCATACTACTATACATAATGTACTTCTGACATTAGCAGCTTTTTATTATAAATACTTGAATTTTATATTTAACTTTCATCTACCGGCTTCGTCACTAGCAAAACTGCTCATGCTGAAAGTTGATCATTTTTGGTTTTAAAACCTTCATCGAGCTTCAGCATGCCAATTAGCATTTATGTATGCATAATTGTAAAAAAAAAATAATGTCAGTAAGTCACAAGGCATTTTTCTCTGCAGAAAATAGGGTATGCCTATAAACAGTAACACATATTCATAAATGAGGTATACTGCATTTTTTTTTTATTTAGAAAAGGCAAAGCAAAAATGACTTACAGGTTATGTAAGCTAATGCATTACTACAAAACACTTACAAAAATTAATATAATAAAAAAGAACAGATGCCATTTTAAGACACTTTCTGATATTTGGAAACCTTGTTATCAACTGGTGCAATGGTAGGCAAATGACGGAGCCGGGAATCCTCTGGAATCCTTCTTTTGTCTATGTACTATACAAACTGCAAGCCATATATGCACAATCACTTTCCATAATGAACGAGAAACAATCAACTCTTTTCTTTATCTCTCATACACCGTAACAGAGTGAGCACAAATGGATGACCATTGACTCCAATGTGCGATGCTTGGATTGAGTCGAGCTCTTCATCTGTGACACCCATTATATCAAAGGTCGATGACCTCTGAACTTGAGACCTTATTTTGCATTCAAGACAAACTTTTGAAAATATGGTATATTCTTGAAATTAACATAAAAAGGCATATCCTACACATAGATGATTACCATTTTAAATTTCACTAATGAGACTCAGTAGAACAGATTTGCTTTTTGCATATGGAGCTTGCAATACTCTGAAATAGACATAAATATTTCTAAGAGTCCCCACCACTAGTTCATATGAAACATGTAGTCACATGGTGCAGTAAATCAGCAATCCTAAAAAATACAGGTAACCAAAGCATTTGCAATCAATTACTAATAGTTATTGGTCATAGCAAGAGATGAGCAAACAATTTGTTGGACTTTAGTCCATCGGCCACGTAAGTGGTCCATTAGTAGTCCATGACTGCTGGATAGCAGACCAGTGAACCTCCTCCTACCTTCTGAGATCACCAGCGGCTACTCTGATCAGTAGGTCTGGTGCAGCATCATTAGTGTCTTATGCTGCTTCAATGACATTGTGCTTCACCTACCAATTAGAAGAGGCACCAGGGATCTAAGCACATATGTGGAGGTTTGCAAGACCAGGGTCTTATGAATCGATTTGCTCATCTCTAGTCATGGTGGGAATTTGACAACACTCAGTCTTCACTGTGTACAAATACAGCAAACAGAAAGTCAAAATACATTGTTGGCAGAAACTGTTAAAATGTCTGGACTAACTGGCAATTGTTAATGACAGTAACACATGGCTTATTTAAAATGGATGCCTAGTTTGCCAAACCCAACTTCAAATGCCATATTTGGTAATTGCGAGTTGATAGAGTCCTCTGCTCAGTACCCTTCAAGACTAGCTGGTCTTAAATCTTTTTTTTTGGGGGGTATGGGCTCATACCACGCTCATAATAATAATAATTAGTAGCATTGCCGTTTTCACACTGGTTCCAAAGACTTTTTAGACTCATTCTTATTTTCCTTCAGGAAGAGTTTACAGCAGGATTACAATGAGAGATAGCACTTTTACACACAGCTGATAAAACAGGATTAGAAAAGGATTCAGAAAAGTTAATGACACAACTGACCCTGCTTCCCTCCCTTCACGATGACCTTTTCACAGTCTCATTAGACACTTCAATGCAAAAGCTATGGTCAGGATTTGGCCACTGTGGCTACGTACCTGTGTTGTTTCCTGAAACAATAGAAAGTTCGAATCTAAAAAAGCATAAGTGGCCAGTGTGAAAAAGGCTAGATTTCTAGCTGTTTATTCTGAATACAGGAAAAAGAAATAAAATACAAAATATATTAAACACAAAAAATCTGATTTTCACAACTGGTCATTTTCTTATGACAGGTTTAAAAAATGCTTTATTTCACCTGTTGTTGCACTGTAGGGATACAATGGCAGGCTTATCAACAAATTTTCATTAAGGAACTTCTTTAAAGGGGTAGTCCACTACACGGACTACCCCATCTCAATCCGTATGTTTGCCCCCAGTAAAATAATAACAC
>VIAB01000948.1:56104-69064 GCA_009801035.1 Oophaga pumilio
GTTGTCCAATTAGTGGACAACCACTTAAACAAAAAAAATCTCACTGTGGACAATGTCTTTAGTAAAAATGTATCTGTGACTCCTCTTTTTTTATTATTAACTTGCATATGTCTAACAAAGCATGCATTATAATGATGACATACATGAAAATTATAGGGAACATAAGTTTTTAATGACAATAAATAAGTATAAATAAAACAATTTGTAATTGGCCTATAAATCGTCAATTAGCTTTTTTTGTTAGCAGTAAGGAAAATAAACCAGTGTAAGTAGAGGGCTCTGGTCACAAGTTCTGAAATGATTTGGCGGATGTCACACAAAGGGTATAAAATGTAAAGTCTATTATGAAAATGTCAAGTCATGCGGAAATAGTCTTTGTGAAGAGAGTAGATCAAAAATGAAGGCTTTTCAGGTTAAAGGTATAGGTGTAAGTGCTGGTTGATAATCCATTGAAGGTCTCCACTCTATAAAAAGAAGCTGTCTGTCAGCAGGAAGATGATGTCCCAAGGTAGCTGAAATCTTCAGAATGAGTGGAGGAATTGGGACAATATATTCCGAAGAGACTTGCGATTTTAAGGAGTGGTTATAAATTAAGACACTGAGAAAGAGTGTCCTCCACTTAAAGAATGCGAGCAGGCTGCAAGTTCTCCTCTTGAGTGTGGAAAATGCGGTGCTACACATAGAAAGAAGGAATGACATTGTTATTCCTTGTTATGATTTTAAATGAAAAATTAGATCTAATCTAAAATTAACAGCAAATAGAAAGAAATCCCTGCACTCACATGTTGATTAATGCTCATTTAATGGAAGTCTAGTCAAGACGTTTTAGCCCATCTCAGACTTTTGTCAATTGTCTTTTGACAAAATTATCTTTTGATTATTGAGAAAAGCCAGGGATGGGCTAAAACATCTTGAGTAGAATTCCATTAAATGAGCATTAATCAACACACGACTGCCGGGATTTCTTTCTCTTTGCTGTTATTTCCCAATATGCATTACAATTGAACGGAGTGCTGACCATTTGATTTAAATCATACTAATCTAAAATTAAGGCACTTATTGTGATTGTTCATAGTTGGAACAGTCAGTACTGGAGTATTTTAGTCGAAATACATCACATTTTTGTTTCATGTTAGTACATTTATTGATGCAATGCAAAAAACACTGCTGAATTAGACAGAACGTATACAGAGTATTAACAGCATCTAGGGGATTAAATAATGTAAAAAAACAAGTAAACAAGCTCCATCAAATACAATTTGTAAATCTCTTAATACATAAATAAAGGGGAGCAAAGGAGCATCAGGATTAGAGTTGAGCGAATACGTTCAGAATCGGTCGCCGAATCTGAATTTGCAATATTTGTGCCATATTGGTACCTTAATCGTACCGAATTTATGTTTAACGATCAATTCCAAGCATTCGTTCATTTCAACTCCCATTGACTCCAATGACATTCCGCTGTGTTCAGTGAATATTGCAAAAACAATATTCGCCGCCGATCGCAATCGGAACCGAATTTTGAAAAATTCGCTCAACTCTAATTAGGACTCTGATTATTATTCTGGGAGTTGGTATTCCTATGAATGTATTAAACAATCAGAGAGATATTTAGTTATGAGAATTCCCATAAAGTGTCAATGGTATGACAAATAGGTAAATTAAACAAGGTTATCTATGTCAGTAAAACTAGTACATGCTACTCTCTCTGGAGCAGGTTTAGCGGTTTCTGCATATCGTGCCTGATATCCAGCTGAAAAGGACATTTACAAAGAGCACAAAGGAAAAAAGACTGTGTTAAGCCATGCTTCTGCAAGGCTGAACAGACAGATACTGATAGCAGACATGTGAGTCACTGTTAGGCCTCGGGATGCCATTATAACCCATCAATTTGCAATCACATTTTTAGAGGATCAGTAGTCTGTTAGAGGGTGCATTCTCTCTTTGTCAAACACCTTAAATGTTGGGACACTATTGACCAAGGCATTTAAGGGGTTATACTGCAGAGATTACCTGTAATTCCGAAGCTGGAAGTTGAAGCTTGGCTGTGTATTACAATGGACAGTACTCATGAGCAGAGATGAGCGAATATGTTCGGAAAACAATTGCCAAACATAAATTCGGCACGAATATGGAACATTTGGATTCGTGATTGGTAACACAAGCATTTTTCTTAAAATGGGAAAAAGTCGGTAACATTCGGTAAAAGAATATAAGCCGGTAATTCATGTACCGCGATCAGTAAAATCACAGCATGACAGGTTAGAATAGGTAGAATAGATATATACACATAGAATACATATCATGTGGATCACAAGGCAGTGTGTGCTGAAAAGATCCAGGAGGCAGCGAAGGTGCAAGGTGCTGTGTAGAGCCAGGGAAGCTCCGGCCGGTGGCGTCCATGAATACCAGCCAAGGGAAAAAAATGGCCAACAGGACCTGTTCCCGTGTGATGTCACAGAAGCTACGGAGCAGAGCTGGGATCAAAAAGGGCATCCCTCGGCTGGTATCCAGGGACCCCACCGGCCGGGGCATCCCTGGCTTTACGTAGCACCTCGCACCTTCGCTGCCTTCCGGATCTTTTGAGCGATCCACATGACCGGATGCTGCTCTGCAACCTCTAGCAGCCACCCACCATACCTAGGTAAGCCAGTGGCCGTATGCCCGTAATATCCACAATCTGAACAGTGGTTCACTTGCACTGTTGGTGGTAGTAACTCCCTGCAGTGATCGCATGAATGGGTGTAGCTATATTTAAAGGTCTTTCTATTCTACCTATATCATATTTAGCAAGTAGCTTTCCTTCTCTACATGGACTTTCCGGGCAGCATTTAATTCTGCACTAGCTTTTAAAGGGGCCCTTTGTTATGACCCAATTTGATAGGCACTCTTGAGTAGCCCCAGTGTCAGACTCAGCAGTATTGCAACAAGGGGTCTATATTGTGGTGAACCATACTGTACCACCAAGTGGTCACTGCTTGTGCCATTCTAGGTGTTCTTTCTGTTTACTCATCCTCAAGCGTGGTATCAATTATTACCCTTAAGGTATGGTATATTGTTGTTTTTTTATTTTAGTTTTATTACAGGAGAATGAGGGCTTTGGTGGAATTAGGCATTAAGTGAGTATAACTGTTTGTTATTTTTAAATAAAATGGAAAACTGTGTTTAGACTTATTTCTAATAAAGGTCTTTATTCTGGCTGTGTCTTTACATACCATACAACTATAGGATTAGCAATGGATAAGTGTCTTAATAGACGCCTCTCCATTACTAATCCGTGGGCTTGATGTCACCTGACAATACAAAGGTGACATCAACTCCACAAATATGAACCCCACTTGATACCGCTACAGGGCAAGCAGGAAGAGCCGGGCAAAGTGCCAGAATTGGCGCATCTAATAGATGTGCCTTTTCTGGGTTGTTGCAGGTGGCTATTTTTAGGCTGAGGGGGCAAATATCCATGGCACCTTACCAGCCTGAGAATACCAGCCCCCAGCTGTCTGCTTTAGCAAGTCTGGTTGTCAAATATGGGAGGACCCCACACCAGTTTTTTAATTATTTATTTAAAACTTTATCCCTCCAATCACAGCTGAGTGCTCACGCTGTCTTTTGACATCGTGGGAACCGCAGCTCTCTGATCGGCGGAGATGATTTCACTGCTGATCAGAAGCACTACGCTGGTGTTTCGCACAATGTCACAGCTTGGTAAACTCCGGCTTTTGTACTGTGTATGTTCGGCTATATTCAGTGATTTATTCGACGATTAAATCGGCGAATATTGCAAATTCAGCGATCGTTAGCCTAACTGAACATTGAAATATTTGCTGATCTCTACTCATGAGATTACTATGAAAGATATCTCTGTCATGATGCAAGAAATAGCACTTGCTTACAACGGATATATATGTCATGTATTGTTAATGAGTTAGTGTAAGTAGTTGAATGCTATATAGTAAGTCAAATCATTTTAAAGCAATATTCATGATAAAATTACTGTATTAAGAATGTCTAGTGCATGTCTTGAGGGGGCAGGGCTGACACCAGGTTCTCTTTTTGAAATTCCTTGAATATTTACATAATGTCCACCAAGGGCTCTTAATTAGGCAACTTTAGTTGAAGTGTTCCTTTAAACAATGTGCCTAAGTGAATTTAAACTTATTTCTCTTGTACAACACATATCCAAAGGTACAAAATATTCATTAAGAATATTTACTAATCTGTATATTGAGCGTGACTGGAAACCAAAATATATTAGTAATCTAAGGGTTTAATTAAATTTGTACAGTTGTAAGCTGAATTAATTAACTAAATAAGTTCTTCTACAATAAATTAAAAAGAAAAAAAAAGAAAAGATTTATCTGGACAATGGTATCTTGCATTAGATTTTGTTTTTTAGCCAGTCCAAAATTCAAATGAGAAATGTAATAACAAATCCTGGGTTAAAATCTTTGCATGTTACCTGCTGTACAAAGGCTGATTTTGGATTGGATTCAGGATGTGTTTGAACGTCATCGTCACTGTCTGGTGGTTCTTCTTTCACCTTCACGGATGTTAGGTGGTCAGTTCTGAGATCAGTACTGCTATGACTTTTTATGTTATCAGTAGATGAAACCCTTTCTTCTTGCATTGTATAATCACTGTGATGTTCTTCTTCTGATTCCTCCAATTGGCATCCCGGTTGGCGAAGTTGTTCAATGGATTTGGAAAGCATCTTTAAAAAGGAAAATAATTACATTAATAATATTAAAATAATCATAAATCTTTAGCATAGTCCACATGCAAGCTTGTTTGATGACTTCGGCCACATTAGTGAAAATTTGATTAGGGACTTAGTTGTTTTTGACCTTTCAGTGCTCAGTATGGGAAACGATATGATTTGCCACATTGAACAGATCTTATTTTGCTTTTTTATGGCATTTTACATGAACTTTAGGAGTTTTAAAATAAATGAATAGAGAGAGCCACAAATGCACAGCCAGCCCTACTCTGGAAGCAGTTTGTGATTTGGTTGCTGTTTTCGACACATGTGTGTCCCAGGTATGACAACTGTCGTACATTGACAGCATATTATGTGGACATGTTATAAATGCACAATGATGAAACCACTTAAAAATACATCTGCTATCAGGTAAACACTTCCTAATCTGAGGTCTGCATAAAACAGGGACAGAAACCTTGATTTAAGGAGTATGTCACTTACTGGACTTTTTTCTGAAGTTTTGACAAAATCACAATTTTATCTTCTGCATATCTGTTAGTCTTCTCAATGGTGAGCAACCCCGCCCACACCACTGATTTACAACTTTCTACCTGCACTGTGCATAGACAGGAAGCTGCTAATCAGTAGTGTGAGGTTGGGTTGGGATATCCTGAGCTCATGAATATTGGGGACTACAGAAGCAGGAGCTTATCTCTGAAAGGACAACCAAAACTGCAGCATATAAAATAGTGGCTTTACAAAACTACAGCAAAAAATCTAGTAAGTGACCCAATGGTGGAATCAAAGTTTCTGTCCTTACTTTATGCTAATCTCACATTGGGAAGCAAAAACCTGGTGGCATATTCTCTTCAATATTTTTGCTGATAGTCCGGCTTCCTTTTCTCTACTTATATAAATAAGTCTGTCGTCACAACTTTACAAGCCGAATGGCATCATACATCTGAGCATCCACCAAATCGGTGGATCCAAATTATGAATAAATTGCTAAATACAGTAAGTGTAGAGCAGAATTAGCTTTTAAAGTGAATAACCAGCTTCAGAGCCACTTTAAAGATTATAATTGGGAATTGGAATTCCATAAACAGTAATTAAAAAATATAACTTAAAAGTTATCCAACTGTAAACTGTGGGAGCAAATTATATAGGAGAAGTTCAATAATTATCTGGTGGGCTTTGGGAATATGAAATCTACGGTTTCTGCAGGACAAGTCGGCAATATAAAGGCAGCAGGGAAGACAGTAATTTACAAAGTAAAAATGTTATGTACTTGATGTGGAGTCATCACCATATGGATAGTTCGTGCATGTTTTTACATGGCTCATACACAGTTTACTCTTCTATATAGCCCTGGTTATGTACCTCTAAGATCATGGCTCTGGGATTACAATTGTAAATGAAATACACCTAAGAATCTTTGCAATGTAAGTGTTCAGTTAACGGAGTAGTAAATGTTGACGTAATGGCAGCCCCCTAAGTGCAGTTAAAGAGTTAACACAAGAGTCTCTGGAACCTGTAACAAAAAAGACTTTTAATAGGAAACAGCTATGCCAGGGGTTATCTGCTCAATTCTCACATAGCAGGCTTTGAAGTTAGTATTACAGTGCAGAACAGACGGGACTTAAGTGTGGCTTGTGGATGGACTGTGTTTTTCTTTAGATGTCTAAAAACCCAGCGGATTGTAAGGATGACGCCTTGTAAAAAAAAGAAAAGAAGCTAAACCAAAACAATTATTCTTAAATGATACATGTACAGGGCGCAGTGGCATGCCTGATGCTCATTAGCCCCAATGAAAAATCTCCAACTATCATGTGTCTTTTATAGTGTTAACCTTATCATAAGGGTAAGAGCAAAAGGGACCTTCTGGGACCCCCTAGGCTCCAAAACTACTTTGTGACTGCAGCCCCTGCAGCCACAATAATTAATCTCCGCACTGTGCTTTATGCTACCAGTTGTTTTTGGTTGAGATGTATTTAAACTACAAACCTCTTTTAAAAACGGTATAAAACCAAGGCATAGGCATAATAATACGAGGTGCCAAGCTTGCAGTGGTACTGAAGTCTAGGATCTGAGGGCCGCTTTGCCACACAAGAAAATTACCTGCACTGTGAAATATATTTGTTATCACTGCACTTTGACATTGAGTACCTGTAACACTGGCTGCATTCATTCTCCTAAAGTCAGATCAACCCTGAGTCTTCATAAATATTAGTGCATGGTCTCATCATCCCCGCCTAGACTACCGCAACATGCTTCTCTGTAGCCACTCATCTAATATCCTCATGCCTCTTCAATTCAACCTCAACCTTGTCACCTGTTTATTCTACATCTTCTCTAGCTGCACTTCAGCTTCTCCCCCTACCAATCCATTCATTGGCAACCCATTGTCCAAGTATTCCAATCAGTTGCCAGCGACTGGATGCAGCGTTAACTATTCACTCTGATGGAATATCGATAATTTTGATGAGTTGAAGGCTGATCGGTAGCCACTGATGGTCTGCAGTGGTCACGTGACACAACAATATCCTGCCACCTGCTGAGTAGAGCAGCACCAGCATTGCTAGAACACGCCCGGTACAGGAGGTTGTACATTGTTTTTATTTTGTATCGGGGCCTGAATCGATTAAGAAGGATTTTTTTTCCAGTAGTGGACAGCCACTTTAACCCTGTGTTGTCTTATCACTGTGATCACTCTCAAGGTTCTGTAATATTATTATTATTATTACACATTTATATAGCGCCATTTATTCCATGGCGCTTTACATATGAAAAGGGAAAATATAGACAGGTACAATAAACGTGCTAGACAAGGGACACACAAGTACAGAAGGAGAGAGGACCCTGCCCGCGACAGTCTACAGGGATGGGTGAGGATACACTAGGAAAGGGTAGAGCTGGTCGTGCGATGGTTCAGTAGCCTGAGGATCATTGTAGGCTGTAGGCTTGTCGGAACAGGTGGGTCTTCAAGTTCTTCTTGAAGGTTTCCGTTGTTGGTGAAAGTCTGATGTTTTGCGGCAGGGAGTTCCAGAGTATGGGGGAAGCCCGGGAGAAGTCTTGTATGCGGTTTTGGGAAGAAGAGATGAGGGGGGAGTCGAGAAGGAGATCTTGAGAGGATCGAAGGTTGCGTGTGGGTAGGTAGCGGGAGACCATGTCACAGATGTATGGAGGAGAAAGGTTGTGGATGGCTTTGTATGTCATGGTTAGGGTTTTGAACTGAAGCCTCTGGGCAATAGGAAGCCAGTGAAGGGCCTGGCATAGGGGGGAGGCTGGGGAATAGCGGGGAGACAGGTGGATTAGTCGGGCAGCAGAGTGTAGGATGGACTGGAGTGGTGCCAGAGTGCTAGAGGGGAGGCCAGACAGTAGGAGGTTGCACTAGTCGAGGCGGGAGATGATAAGGGCGTGCACTAGTGTTTTTGTGGTTTCATGGTTGAGGAATGAGCGGATCCGGGAAATATTTTTGATTTTGAGGCGGCAGTAGTGGCGAGGGCTTGGATATGTGGTTTGAAAGAGAGGGCAGAGTCGAGGATCACCCCAAGGCACCGAGCATGCGGGACTGGGGAAAGCGAGCAGCCATTGACATAGATGGATAGGTCTGGTGGAGGGGAAGAATGAGGTGGGGGAAAGATGATGAATTATGTTTTGTCCATATAACAATTTAAGATTTTTAGGTGCTTGATTTGTGCCTTGCAGAGGTTGCAGTTGCATTTGAGCACTAATACTTGAGGTGGCCTAATGGCTCCTCTCTGTAACATTAGAGATTATACGCAGTAAACTGAATTTGAGACACTGAAATTTGAAATGATACCTCTGTTCCAAGATGATATTAAAAGTCAATTTTATTTTTAAGTTATTCGTAGGAATTTCTGCCTCATATTAGACTGTAATGTCAACTATAATGGGCTACCTTTCTGTTAGTGGCGAATCATGGAAAAAGGCAACTGGGGACCTGGGTGCCAAATTCTATGGGGACACAAATTTTAGCTGGCGAGCAAGATGATTAAAGCAGCTAAGACCTCCGTGGACATCTTTGCAGTGTTTTATTTATTCCTATAATCCTGAGTAATACAGGCAATTGACACTTCAAAATATCAATTTAAGCATAATCTATGGTGGTAGGTGCCACATAGAAGAAGTGATACAGAGAAACGTGATGACTTAAAATAAATAATTTTTATTGAACATTATTAAAACCAGTAATTGTGAATACAGACTGTTGTGTTGCAGGTTTCACATGCAGAGCACAGCAGTCAAGACAAGTTTGTCATCACCTATCACCTACTTCACTCTACATAGGCTCAGACAGGGATGACAAAGCTCGGAGTTTGATGTACCAGGCTTTGTCCTCTGAGCTGCTGCCTATGCACAGCAAAGCAGCCAATGAAAATCTCATCTCAACTGACAAAGGCCCTCCTCTTTTCTCACTTGAAATTTAGTGATAGGAAAGACAAAGACCTGCTTGGAAAACCATTACACATTGAAATAAATGTCCCCTGTGAAAAAAACCCCACTAACATTATAATAGGCTCAACTTTCAAAAATTGGTGCCTAAAGGATTGCAAACTTTTAAAACAAGAAACACAGATGGTACTCAGGCCCCAATTTCAACACGACCTGCCTGTCACAGCTCCGATTACTATATATTGGCTGCAGTGGAAATGTCATGACCACAGCTCACATCATCGCAGCTGATGACTGAGAGGAGTGGCTCATGTTGTATACATCAGCAGAGCCATTTTAGCTTAGTGTTTAGCTGCAGTGGTGATGTGTGCTATTGTCATGATGTCACTGCTGCAGTCAATTCACAAAAAATGGATCGTTGGCAGAGAGAAGGCACTGGAGCCATGGAGGGTGAATCCTATCTGTGATTGTGGTTTTTCAAGTGTGCAATAGTTTATTGATTTACAAGTTCGCAATCATTTGCGCAAAACTTTTATGAAAGTGTAAACCTAAGTTTGTACATACTTTTTCTCACCCTAACTAGGGTTAGGGCTAGGGTTAGGGTTAAGAGTAGATGATGTAGGACTAGGACTAGGGCTAGAAATAGGTTAAGTTTTCGGACTAGATTTAGGACTAGTGTTAGGGATACTGCTAAAATCAAGGATAGAGTTAGGTTTTGGACCATGGTAATCAAATAGTTACATTAAAAACAAAAACAGAAAAATTAAGTAAAAACACCTCTTAAAAAAAGAAATATTTATAATCTTATTTTTTAAAAATATTATGTTAGATTTCAGTAAAATAAAAAAAAATTAACGACAGGCTGGTAAACTATAATGACATCCATATTATTATTTTTTAAAATACAGTCAGGCTTTTTGTGTAATAAGGAGTAATATTATACCGGTGGAAGGGAATCAGGGAGCACTAATAGTCTACAGCTTAGGGGGTGCAAAATTCTCGGTTTGCCTGAGGCTCTGATAACCCACAGTGATCTACTTGTATTACTAGACTTTTATTTAAAAGTTTATTTTTTATTTTATTTTTTTGAATCTCCTTTAGACATTTTAATTAAAAACTTCACATTATAAACCCTTTTTATGCTCAATCCATAAAAAAATATTCAAATGTCCAGCTTTGCTACTTAAAAAGGGAAAATTAGGACTTTATCAGGGGAGTAAGAAAACAATGAGGGTACTGGTACTAGAAATCATAATACACCCGCAGCCAATTTCTTTGACCTCACTCCAATTGTGGAGTCCCGTTGATAGCTCTTACAACAGCTATATCGTCTGCCCCAGTATCCTCACTTCTTTAATCTACATTCGATCACAATATCCATAAGTAAAATAATAAAAGAAGAGAAAACTACGGCTATGATGTAATAGAGCAAAAACAATTTGTGTGATCACTACGCTACCAGGAAAAGGCATCAGCTTCTCTGCATACAAATGAATTCAATCAGACAGGAATCTGCCTTCCAAATAGAAGGGCGCAGTTCAGATTTCCAAACATTAATATTTAAAAGAGTCAGGCAAACTATTTCCACCCACACTCAGATGAAATGTCACAATTTGCATTGCATGCACAGATTTCAAGATGTTTTACATAGAGTGGATCCCATAGGTAAAATAGCCACTGTGACTATATATATCCATACTGTCAAAATCAAGATTGACACACTGTGATTTCAGATTACAAACTAATCAAAAAGATTAATTAAAAAAATATTTCAACAGTTCGCAAGACGTCTAACGTGTTCATTTCACTTTGGATTGTCAAAATTCCTCTATTCCTGTTCCTGTTCTGTGCAATCTAAAAGACCTTAGCATATTAAATATATTCAGAAAACATAAAAGATCACATTTCCTGAACATCTCCGACGTCTGGGTAACAATATAAGGCGAAGATTTCATTATAGATGTAAAGCAATGCAGGTTTATCAGGCTCCCTCTAGTGGTGAGAACACGTTTAGCTCCCTGGGAAGTTTTTCTTCCTCCGTTTAGTACATGCATTAGGATTAAAAGGCGTTTCCCATTTAGAATTGTATTTAATTCTCAAGGTATGCTCCCACAGGATTTTTACAATGTGGAATTTCCGCAGAAGTAAAATTTGTAGCAGAATATATAGTTATGATCTCGCTGTGGAAATTGTTTAGATTTCCCACTTAGGGTATTTCACCTTATAGCTTGGAAAAAGGATTTCAAATGTACAGAACTAGTAAATTTATGCTGTGGATTTTTTGTGCAACATTGGAACGATATTTCAAGAAATCTCATGCAAATTCAAGTACTATAATATACTTCAAGAAAATCTGCAGGAGATTATATGCTGCGTATTTGTCCAGTGGGAACGTGCCTTTAAAGGTTGTCCCCTGAGTAAACTACATTTTAATCAATAGATCTTGGAATAATAATATATTCCACAATTGGACGAGTTACAAAAAATCATTCCTGTGCTGAGATAATCTTACAAACGTGCTCCTGCTATACACTGTTATTTATTGTGTGCGACCATGCAAAGCTGCTCCAGTTTATGGTCGGCAAATACACAGCTCCTGGACAGGGGGAAGCATAAGTCACTTATGATAAGTGAGTATACAGACGAAACTGGAGGGGCTTGGAGCTAATGTTTTCTGAGATATCACATTTCCCTGCCTGAGGTAGCACTTTTCCCTGCCTGAGGTGACACAGGAGTGACTGTTTCGGGCACATCTCTAGCCCTCTGAGCTCATCATGTCAGTAACATAGAAGCTCTAGCAGCAGTTGAGCTTGTATGTCAATGACTTGATTTATGATGAGTAGTGATGAGTGAACAGGCTCGGATAACGTGTTATCCAAGCATGCTCAGGTATTATCCGAGTAACTTGGGCATGCTAGTATATTATGTTGAAGTCCCTGTGGCTGCATGATCTGTTAGACAGCCTCAACACATGTGGGGATGGCCTGTTTGTTAGGGAATCCCCAAATGTGTTGTGGCTGTCTAACAACCGCAAATCATGCAGCCATAGGGATTCAAACATAATATACGAGCACGCCCAAGTTACTCGTATAATACCCGAGCATGGTCTGTGCCCGCTGCTAAAGAAAAATGAATATTCACTGTACACGCAGTGTATATTCATTTTTCTGTAATAGCGTGCCCCATGCAGTAGTCGCAACCACCACCACTTCACTCCCATTGGCATGGAGGGCAGTGAATATTCATTCATTTAAGTAGAGGGCACACGTAATCGCCCGGCCACTGAAGAAGCCGACGGCTGCGGCTGACACTGTGCGCGCTACTAAATAGCAATGAATGCTCACTGCTCTTTATGCACATAGTCCCGGCGTGGCAAGCAGTGAGTATTCTGGCAGCGGTACTCTGCTTGCAAGCAGTGTATGACGTCAATGCCATGTGCTGCTTACAAGCATAAATCAGTTGCTGGCACCGGAACAAGACACTGCGAGGGAGCGCAGGGATGGTAAGTAGGATGGCTTATTTTTTTTACTGTTTTTGTGATGGGGGCCATGTACACACAGATAGGGATGAGGAGCCATGCATACAAGGATAGGGATGAGGAGCCATGTATAGAAGGATAGGGATGAGGAGCCAAGCATAGAAGGATAGGGATGAGGAGCCATGCATACAAGGATAGGGATGAGGTGGCCATGCATACAATGATAGGGTGGGGAGGCCATGCATGTAAAGATAGGGATGGGGAGGTCGTGCATACCAGGATAGGGATGAGGATCCATGCCTACCAGGATAGGAATGAGGAGCCATACATACTGTTAAGGCTGGCGGAACGCACAAAATAATATAAA
>VIAB01000948.1:75219-85926 GCA_009801035.1 Oophaga pumilio
AATGAGGGGACAATGCATACCCAGCTTGTACTCGAGTCAATAAGTTTTCCCATTTTTTATGGTAAAATTAGGTGCCTTGGCTTATACTCGAGTATATACCGTATACAAGAGCAACAGCAATATATAACTACATGAGTCTTTTCATATAATAATTGCTCACTTTGTTCATCTGAATCTGATGCTGATACTTTTTCTGCTTCTCCAGGAATTGCTGATGCTGCTGCTGAATGACGAGCTGCGCCAGGGTATTCTGAGGAAGGGGAGCAGACTGCGTCCTGTGCAGGGGTCTGTGACGAGGAAGTTTGTGAACCACCCTCCCAGCCGGTGAAACTCTATCTTTTGATCCAAGAGGGGCCTGAAGAATCTGAGCTCCACCTGAGGAGTCGGAGAGAAAGAGAATTATTCTTAGATACCAATGGGATGAATTCTAACCGCACAGAAAAAATAATATTGCACAACCGTCCATCAGCATCAGTTGTTCACAGAATGAAACTGAGCAAGGGACAGCTTATCACATAATACTGTAAATCTTGCTTCACATGGGGGTCCACCCTTGTATTGCCATGCTTGCACAGGGAAAAGATGACAGTGGGCTTTCGAGCTCTTGTGCACTACAAAATAGATCAAGTGTTGACATGCTGTTGGGCTTCTGTGTCCTTATGGTTCTTTACCTTTACAGGTGCTTTTTATAGTTTTCTGTCATTGCTCGATAATCCAGAATATTTGATAACATACATGTAATATAACATCATTTAAAGAAATGTCATTGTACCATTAAGATAATGCTCAGAAAAAGCTAATCTGCCATGTATTACAGTAAAATACACGTGAATTGAGTTTTCAAAAACACATGAACATGTATCAGTATGGATTTTCCCTGCAATGCAAATGTGAAAATTGGTGTCAAAATCCATATTCAATACATGCAGATTTTATCATAGGTGTCTGATAAATCCCCAGTGTCTGATCATAGTCATAGGTTTTTCTGTTATCTGAATGTTTTAATGAATTACTTGTTGCTAAGGTTTGTTTCTTTGTTAATGGTGTAAGTTAGGATGGCTGACACTTCTAATTAAAGGAGCATTTCATATTTTAACTATCTTCTAACATGTAAATGAGAACATGAGAATTGTCCTTGAACCTAGACCCCTCAGGGATTACTAGAGGTAAAGTTGGCCAAGCACGTTAAACTGTTGCCCAAAAGATCTCTCATAATTTCTCTATACGTACTGTAGGAATGAATTACTTGGCTGAGTGAATTCTGTATGCGGAGAACCGAGTAAAGTTGGCCATATATATGAGATGGTTTCCCGCTGAAAGATTCTTCAGCTGGTCGTTTGGCCGTCAACCATCTCGCCTTGGCTTTTCCATACACAGTAGCATTCATTTACCTGAGCGTTTCTCTCTTGTCTATGAGAGAGCCACCGCAAAGCATTTCTGGCGGTTGCTTATCTCTAGGAGAATAAACAGATTGGGAGGCCAAAATAAGACATGGCGGATCGCTAACTCTCCAGACATAAAATTGAACGGGTCACCTATACACTATAGATAGTTGGCCGAACTTGTGAATACCAGTGAGTTCAGACGACATTAATCTAATGTGAATGGGTGGTGTGGGGGGCTTAAGTCACTGCTGGAACAATCTGGCAGTGGCTTATTTGCCCACAGAACTAAAGAATTAGGGGACTTAATTCTAACTACCCAATCCTTATTTTCTCCAACGTAATCTTTTAGGGTAGTATAAAAAAAGAAAATGGACTATTCATAGTGGTGATGCCACGAATAAGGAAACTGGGGTCACGACTGGGTACAAGAACAAACATTTTATATTGTGCATGCATACAATGCATCTCTGCTCGTAGCATGATAAAAGCTCATTTTATGCAGCTGAAACGAGTTGTATGTACAATAAATAATGTATGTTCCTGTACCCTCATGACCCGATATCCTACTTTATGGCATAGTCCACTTTCTTTTCTGATACTAAGCCTAGATTGGAGGTCAAGTTGGACAATTCCCTCAGTTGGACTATAGTGGCTTGAAGCCTCTTGATATTTCACTGTCTATCATAGTGTTGTGTCCAGTTATAGGACAACACAGTAATGTGGGAGTAACGCCTCATTGTTTTGCATGTTTTTCTTTTCACTCTTTTATACTGCACTTATAGGTCCCTCTGTCCTGCAGCTCGCTTACATCATTGCATTTATCCAATGGATTCACATTTATTACTTATCTAGTGGAGAAGCTGGATAAGTAATACTGTAAATGCTAGATTGGTGGGGTCCAACCCCCAATGGTGGGGTCCAACCCCCACCAATCTAGCATTTATCCCGTATCGTAGATAGATAATAGTCGCTTCAAAATGGAGTTACCCCTTACGCTAAAAAGGACCAATATGTTCTTCTGACATGTCTATTTTAGCATACTTTTCTCTTTAGGACTATTGTATATGTTTTGCCGTTCCTGTTAGTGCTCTTAAAAATGAATGAATATATTGACCACTATTACCTATTGGAGGTGTGTCCAGCATAACCTTACTGTCCAATCAGTGCTGCTGACAGTATCCGACTGTGTAGGGACACGCCTGTTTGTCAATTTATTCATAAATTTCTAGGATAGATAACAGAGGGGGTTACACGTTCATATACCTATATACTGTACACTATGTATAGAATCGATTAATTCTAAGGGAAAACCATTTTCAATGGAGAATAAAGTGCTGATATTTTGCATGGAAAACCTTTTTTGCCTCTTGCCAGATCTCTTGTTGAGTTGAATCGTTTTACAGCAGCTCTGAATACAATAAAACCATTGAAAACTAAAGCTGCTCTGATTAATATCCTTCAGATAAGCAGCACATCTTTGGTGAACCAAAGACATGTTTCCACACCTGGTAATATACTTATGCGAATTTTTATATGAGATAAAATGTACTTTCTATTGGTCATTGTTGCTATTAACATTGGAAAAAGGAGAAACTTGATCTGCAATCTCGCGCTGACTCCCATTGTTACCTGTGGCTAAAAGCTTCTGTTGGCGCATTTGTTCTTTGAGCAGTAAGTGCTGCAGTAAGGCCTGGTGGCTGCTGTTGGTCTTGCCCTCCAGGGATATGTGAGCTGAAGATACAGGCAGGGCTCCTGCGTACTGTCCGGGGAGCGATACCCCCTGCCTGGGCGCCTGAGACTCGTTCTTTTGTTTTTCTTTTAATGAAGCTGAAGCCTGCAGCACAAAATCAGAGAGTTATTCTAATCCCATTACATGGATGTTAGGTTATAAGCGCTCTACTATTTACTGAATGAATACGTGACTGTATCTTAGGTGAAAGAATAAAGGCCTACAGACTAAAGCTGGGGTAATCCAGGAGAGGAGAACATATAACAGGAGACTTCATCCACTGATCATCTTTGTCTACTGATCAAAGGTGCAAACGTTGGATTACTGTATAACATGAGTCCATGGATGAGTTTGGTGGATCAGGGACGAATCTGCTGGTAGTTAAAGCAGCTGCGGACACGAGCAAAAGAGGGCCCTTGTGCAAGAACAGTATATGGGCCCTTTGCAGTCCAACAGCTCATCATAATGGACAATTCCATCTGTTTTGGATGTTGTAGTTGGCTCCCTTACCTCTTGGACCCCTGGACAGCTGCACAAGTTGCACCAATGGTGTGTCCACTCCTGACCTATCACCAGGTTTTCCCTATATGAACCACATACACCACCTTTAAGCCCTCTTTAATAGTGTTTCTGCAACCCATCAATTTGAGCTCAACTGCCACACATAGCTACGAAAATGCCTTTTATATTAATATAGCATTCTAATCTACGCTATATGTTTGTCAGCCTCTTTTATTTTACTGTCTGTGCAGGTCTTGTTCCTGTATAGGCACAAGAAATGAGAAAGTGTAGGTTACGTAGGATACGGCAACCATGTCAATCAAGGCAGGTGGAGATGGATGGCTGTGGCAAGAGATGAAGTGGCTCTGAACATGGTCTGAGGCCACCCAATAGACCTCTTGGCGCTTATTAACATTCAGCCACAGATCAAAGAAATTCCAGGACAGTCCGTAAAAATGGAACACTTTTTGCGCTGTCTGAAAAAGTGTCTGTATATTTGGAGCTGATGAAACTTTTACAGGTTATTGTCTGTAATTATCATAATTTTCATAATTTACAGTGAATGCAGCTGATGTCTTCATATCAGAAGTATGAGCTGTAGACATGGATCACTTATAACCAAAATGATTTATTATGATTTCCATTGTGTCCATACAAAATACGGTCCGACTGTGATTTTTTTATAAGCTGTCTAGAAAAAAATGAACAGTCAAGTTGGCATACGTGCCCAGGATAATCATAGAATACATCTTCAAGGAAATGCTGAGCCACTGAGCTTATATAGTAGTAGTAGTAGTAGTTACAGTAGGTTGTAGGAGCACTGTTAAAGGAGACTAATAGGTGGTTGAAGGGTTTTATATAAGAAAAGCCTGATGACGAGTCCCCTTTAATGGATGTCCACTGTGAATCAAAACGTGAGTCCCTAGCAGGGAAGCCCTCTATACAGGTTATTTTGTAACCTTGGCCAGATCTGAGCCTTGTCATAGTTCTGTCTCTGAGCTCCTTGGCGAGTTCCTTTGCCCTCATGATTCTCAATTGGTCTGACATGCACTGTGAGCTGTGAGGTCTTCTATAGACTGGTGTGTGCCTTTACAAATCAAGTCCTATCAGTTTAATTAAACACAGCTGGACTCCAATGAAGGAGTAGAACCATCTCAAGGAGGATCACAAGGAAATGGACAGCATGTGTCTGAGCAAAGGGTCTGAATACTTATGACCATGTGATATTTCAGTTTTTCTTTTTTACTAAATTTGCAAAGTTTCTACATTTCTGTTTTTTTTTCAGTCAAGATGGGGTGCAGAGTGTATATTAATGAGAAAAAAATGAACTTTTTTGAATTTACAAAATGTCTGAAATGACACAGAGTGAAAAATTTAAAGGGGTCTGAATCTTTCCGCACCGACTATACATCTGCATGCAACAACTCTTAGACAATGTCTTTACATTATATTGTTAAATAACTGACAGTAAGTAATATCTAAATAAGTAAATTAACAAATTGGTTGTGCCAAGCTGTAAAATATATCTCTTCCACATTTATGTGCCCCAGTGATTAATACGGCTATGTAACCTTAATTGAGAAATTAACCGAGGAAAGGAATTACTAGTGTAAACCATAATTCTAACATTATGTACTAAGAGAGTGCGATTTATTTAATAGGACCGGGTCCAGCTTTATGAATAAGGGCATTATGAATCCGGGAAACACATATGGTTAAGGTACTTATTTTGTTTGGGGAGTAAATCAGATCTGGATCTCATCAACCATTAATTACTGTCACCGGGAGTTTAAGGATGAAGAAGGACAGATATTTTCTTGCTTTCACTCCCTTATACCTGGCTTCAGAGTAAGTGATAATAAATCCACAGTAGTTATTTAGGTTGGCGGGAGAACAACATACATACAGTGCTATCACTCACAGCTGACCTCTCCTGTTTTTCCATGTTTGTGGCTACTAGCACAAGCTTACGAATAGAAATGTACAGCATTTTAGATTGCTTGCCTAATAACGGCTGACCAGATGGTGACAGCTAGGACGGACTCTGTACTAGACCTCTTCACCACCACTTTGCTGTAGGCATTTTACTGCTTACGTTATTCTAGGAAGAGTTTAGTTGACTGTCATCATAGTTTTTTCCATCTTTGTGTATACTAACAAATGCATAAAATGTAGAATAAAACACCCATGTAGTCCCTGGAGTAATCCTGCTCTGCGGTTGCTCTGATCTGGAAACAATGTGGTCAAGTGACTTTGTCGTAAGCATGGCGGCACACCGTGTGTCTGTTCATAAACTTGTAGGAGAAAAGCCATGATAGGGAATATATCAGCAGATTACATCCAAGATATGACATGCTTTTATTGTAAGTTCATTGATTTGCAATTTAAACCAATGACAATATTTGCTTGTTCTCCAATGTCTGCATAAATTAACTACCATGTACCAAAGAGACACTGATAATGAACTTAGATTGTCAGTGATTATAATTCCTGTAAAGTGCTGCAGAACATATAAATGTAAAAAAAAATCATAATACCCATAATGTCAGTGAATCGGTTACAGCCCTAAATGTAATCTGTCAGCAGGTTTTTTCTATGTAATCTCATATCAGCATGATGTACGGCAGTGTTCCCCAACTCCGGTCCTCAGGGGCCACCAACAGTTCATGTTTTCAGAATTTCCTTAGTATTGCACAGGTGATGGAATTATTGCCTGTCCAGGTGATGCAATTATCCCCTGTGCAATACTAAGGAAATCCTGAAAACATGACTTGTTGGTGGCTCTTGAGGACCGGAGTTGGGGAACACTGATGTAGGGACACAGACCCTGATTCCAGTCATGTATCAGTTAGTTTACTTGATAAAGCAGTTATGATACAGTCACAGTTTTCTCTGCTGCAGATATAGTAGAGTTCAGTTGTTGTATAACTGAGGTTACACCACTGACTGGCAGCTTCCTGTGTACATTGTATAATGACAGAAAGCTGCAAACCAGGGATGTAGGCGTGGTTGGACTAGGAGGCACAAGGCCAGTTGTCCTGTAGTGATTATCTTCTGCTGATAAAACACCGATTGTATTGAAATAGCAAAACACAGCCAATCAAAGGGATGTAGGCGTGGTTGGACTTGGAGACACAAGGCCAGTTGTCCTGTAGTGATTATCTCCTGCTGATAAAACACCTATTGTATTGAAATAGCAAAACACAGCCAATCCAATAACAATGGTCTATCATATGGTCAGGACAAGAATGTGTTAGCCCCAGAATTCCCCTTTAATTGATTAAATTACTAATAAACTTCTATGTATAAATTTGGCTCCCAATTTTGTATTATTTTACGAATTAGAAGTGACTGCAGAGGAGCTGTTGACAGAAAAAAAAATATTTTATATTAAGATAATTTTTTTAAGATTATTGCGAAATGACTTAACTTTTTTATCATATCACATTGGAGCAATAAAAAAAATGGTAAAGAAGTTGGACACAGCTTTCCAGCAGTCCTGTAAAATGGAAGTAATCAGTAGTAGTGAAGTAGAACAGGAAGCCTGAGCCCCTACAATAATCACTAATCATAAGGAGAGCCCAGAAATGCAATGTTATACATCGGTGGCTGGAAGACACTGTCCGGCGATCCAGCCTACGGGTCTCCAATAGCAGGACTGTCATCATCCCCACTAATATCACAGACAGTAATAGAAGAACATAAAACACAATCCACATGTTTTATTTGATGTGCTAGCAATATTTCCCAAAGCTGTTTTAGCATCTGATTATTACCACATCCCACATGAAAAGCTTTGTTTGGGGCATTTCTGTGAAAAGAACGGTCAATTAGCATACAAATGCTGGTGATGAACACATCATAAATACTTTTCCTATTGCAAAGGGTCATTTTTCTACCCAGGAGAAATGCTTCAAAGAAAGCGTGTAAAAAAAATTCACATGCCATGTTCTCATGGCTAAACAATGGCCATAAATGAGTAAATCAGATGATAGAAAAGCAGCCAAAGCTTGATAATGATTTTACTGTAGGCATTTCTTTGTAACTGTGGCTCTCATTTTTTTCACTCCTGACGAGAGGAAATGCAGCCATATTGGTAACTCAGGAAATGAGAAGTAGAATAATTGCTCTAGTATAGTCAGTTTGTTAAAATGAGGCGTAGCAGGTAAAAAAAGGAGGCGTTAAATAAATTTCACATCTTATTAAATAGAAAAAACGCACAAAAATTGAGCTTGGTTAAAGTTGGTATACATGCAACATATAAACGCATGTTCACTTTGGCCATAACACATTGCAAAAACCTACAAGAAGCAAAATAAACAAAAAACCTGCTGTAACTAAATAAGTAAAAAGCAAAAGTGTGTTTAAATAACACAGGGTTCTTAGTAATACTGTTTTTGAACAAAAATAGCATAAAAGTAATCCCACCGTCGACAAGGTGACCCTGATTGGGACGGTCCTACACTGTCTAATATTAAAAACCTTACCATGTGTCAAAGTCGACCTCAGTGTGTGAATAAGGGCAGACGAAAAGCTGTGCTGCAGTGCCACATACAACATGTTTCTAATCCTGGACAGTCCCTTATACTTGTCCTAATCAGACATGCAGCGATGCATCAGGCTAGTTTCTCAGTGATATTCAAAACTCTGGGAAAGTGTGATAACCATCTATGGAAGCTAAAAACCTGCTCGGAAAAGGAAATTATTTGATTATTTTTTAATTAGTTTCTGCCTTTTCCACAGATTAGAAAATTAAATGAAAAATTAATTGTAGGGTCACCAAAATGAATTATTTGAATTTACTTTATATCTTTCTGCACATTTGTCAGCTGTTCCGTGACAAAGGAATTTTAATGAGTATTTTGCATCATAATTACATCTGTGTTTTTTCCTGAAATCTATCAGTGTTGACAATTGAAAGGTTAAATGCTGGATGTGCGGTCTTGCCTTTGATATATTCTCTGTCCAGACTCTTCTCTTTACTGATCTGTTGTTTTGCTCCCACCCTTTCCTGACCCGTCCCCTCCATTCATTACTAACCCTCATTTTATATATGAAGAGATTTAGAAGATCTGACATTTTCTGGAGGTGGAGGAGTGAGGATGCTCATAGACTCCCCTTTACATACAACACAAAATGGGAGATAGTGATGTGGTTGAGGTCACACGGTATTGTACTGAAAGTTTTAAAGAGGAAATATTGCTGTTTTTATAGAAAGCGAACCACCATATGTAGAAGATTTATATACCGAATCAATAATTTCACTTGATGTCAAATGTATAATATAACAGGAGTCTAAATCTTCCAGTTAAAATTAGCATTTTTTTTTTCATCTTTTTGCCTTTACAGCAACTTACTGCAGTAGCCTAAAGGAAAAAAAAAGTGGTCACTGTTGGGGGTCAGCATTGGGGCATCATATGGTATGTATGAGAACTATTGAAGCATCATACCATGGCGGAACTGTGCAGGAATCAATCTTTGGGTTGGATCTCATATTGTGCTTGGAAGAACGGTGGGGGAAACATACTGTGCTTGGGGACATCATACTGTGATTGAGGCACTTTGAGGTCATTTATACTATTTTGGGGCACTGAGAGAACATAATACTGTGTTGGGGGCAGTAAGGGGACATCATAATGTGATAGAGACATTTGGGGCATAATACTTCTTGAGGGCACTGTGTAGACATCATAATGCATCATTATGACCTCATATTGTGTTAGGGACATAGTGGGGTCAGCATATTGTGTGTGTAGGGGGTATACTGTGGGGTCAAATTGCATGAGGGAATTCACTGAGGGGGTATCACATTTTGAGTTTGAGGGCATTTTGGGGGGCATCATAATAAATTGGGGCCATGAAAAGGCTATGTTAACTGGTGACAACACTAAGAAGCTTCAGTAGGGGCACTATTTCTGCGGACGTGTAACAATACATGTCCCTCTACTTGTCTTTACAAGTTCAGATGTATGCGCTTCTCAGCTGAATATTTTTATTTATTTTTTCAGGGGCAGGTTGACCTTTGTATGGGGCCCCATGATTTTTATGTAACTCCTTCGGGTCAAAATCGTTCAATGTTTGCAAAATGAATGGTTGAAATCTAAATGTAAAGATCATTTTCTATCCAGTGTATATAGATTTACACTCGGTGGCGCAAAGGGATTGATATAAGTGCCACAACTTGATGAATAGTTTTTCAAAAAGGCTGCAGAGGGAATGCAGAAGTGTACACTTTACAGTTACATAGATGATTGAAAGGCCTTTGGCTAATACAGAAAATAAGATTGAAAGATTACTGGCTGATGGAGGAAAGTGTGATTGAAAGATTTCTGGCCACAAAAGTCCGGTTTCTAGTCAAAAGAAGCAGAAACTACATGACATACTGAATGTAAGATTTCAAGATGTATTCAGAACATACCATTTTATTGTAACACTGCTGCATGAAATAAGAGAAGTAAAGATATACGACCTCCCAGTCCTTCACATCTCTGCCACCCAGCTCCTCCAATATCCAAAGCTTAAGTCTCCCAGATCTTTATTGCACCTAAAATTTGCACTTTGGAAAATTAATGCAACATGACCTTCTGGCTGGGTCTTTCTTTTGTATGCAGTACCTACGTTGAGCAAAAACCTGTATTGTATATATTTTTACTTTTAGACAGATGAGTGATCTTGTTAATATTGTAACTAGAGATGGGAGAACCCGAACAGTAAAGTTCGGCGTCCCTACCAAACACCTACTGTTCGGGCACGGACACCGAACACAGAATTCACCATTCCTTGTTACTGTTCAGGTTTAGCCCCTGAACCCTGGGTGTTTGTCGCGCTGTCAAGTGCATGACAGTGCGGCAGACACTGCTTCTGATCGGCGGTAAAATCATTACCACTGGCCAGACAGCCCGGTTCCAATGCTGTCAAATGAGAGCCTGAGCCCGCAGCTGTCATTGGAGGTAAAAAGTTTACCTCCAGTCACTGGGGTCAGCTGATGTAACTACAGCTCCCGTCAGCCTACACCTGTTGCTGCTAATAACGGCGAGAGCAGGAGCTGCTGATGGGAGTATTCATCAGCTGGCTCCTGCGCTCTAAATAAAT
>VIAB01000948.1:147914-164043 GCA_009801035.1 Oophaga pumilio
TAAAGCTGCCCACTCTTTTTGGCAAAAAGTCTCCAGTTCCTGTATATTCCTGGGCTGTCTAGCATGAACTGAGCACTTGAGATCTCCTCAGAGTTGCTCAATGATTTTGAGGTCAGGAGACTGAGATGGCCACTGCAGAACCTCCACTTTGTTCTGCTGTAGCCAATAATAGGTCGACTTGGCCTTGTGTTTTGGATTGTTGTCATGTTAAAAGGTCCAAGTACGTTCCATGCGCAGCTTCCGGGCTGATGAGTGCAAATTTGACTCCAGTATTTGCAGATAACATGCTGCATTCATCATTCCTTCAACTTTGACAAAGTTTCCTGTGCCTTTGTAGCTCACACATCCCCAAAACATCAGCGATCCACCTCAGTGCTTTACAATAGGAATGGTGTTCCTTTCATCATAGGCCTTGTTGACCTCTCTCCAAATGTAACATTTATGGTTGTGGCCAAAAAGTTAAATTTTGGTCTCATCACTCCAAATTACCTTGTTCCATAAGTTTTGAGGCTTGTCTCTGTGCTGTTTTGCGTATTGTAGGTGAGATACTTTGTGGCATTTGTGCAGTAATGGCTTTCTTCTGGCGACTCGACTATGCAGCCAATTTTTCTTCAAGTGCCTCCTTTTAGTGCATCTTGAAACAGCGACACTGCTAGTTTTCAGATAGTTCTTTATTTCAGCTGATGTTATTTGTGGGTTTTTCTTTGCATCCTGAACAATTTTCCTGGCAGTTGTAGATGACATTTTTGTTGGTCTACCTGACCGTGATTTTGTTTTTACAGAGCCCCTGATTTTCCATTTGTTAATCACACTGCTGACTGGAATTATCAATTTCTTGGATATCTTTTTGCATCCCTTTCCTGTTTTATACTGTTCAACTACCTTAGCAGGAGCTATGTGGGAGTTCCTGCTCTCCCAAGACATGACACCCACTGACTCTCATGGCCAGGTATTTAACACCCCATGTGATGATCACATGACCTTGACATCACACAGGTCCTGTCAGGACTCTGGAGATACGGCAGACCCCCTCCCTCCCGCTCTATGGAGGTCCACTAAAACCAGTCCATAACATAACTTAACCCTCTCAACACATAGCTTGCTGGAGGAAAATGATTCTGGTTTTACATCACTGATGCTAATATGCGCAGTGACACATATCCCCTTTATACACTGTGCCAGTGACCCTGTCACAATGTATACAGAGCAGCGGCAGTAACCGAGCCCCCATCCCTGACAGACAGCGGCTCAGGATTAGGGCCGGCTGTCGGTCAGTGCAAGGGGCATGGTAATAGGTGCCACTTTCTACTCACAGAGCGGTGACTGATCCCGCGCCAACGTCATCCCATGACTGAAAACTGAACGCTACCAAGAGTAGAAAAGTTGATTTCATTCCTGCAGCGGGGCTTTCAGTGCCGGCACCGGGCAGGTTAAATGCATTTTTTTATGTGACAGGTTCCTTTTAAGTCCATGCAGTGGATCAGAGGACAAATGAATGCTTTTAAAAAATTGCATTTCTTCACATTTTAATCTTAGTTTTCCTTTTAGATTATATTCGGCACCATATACCAGTCACTAAAGGACACAATCTGTCCATACAAGCAGAGATATCCCACAAACAATGGCATCTGCTTGTGCTTGTGGAGTCAGCAACATAGTACCTAGGGAGGAATCCTTTCCTTTCATATGGAAAGGGGATAGCTTTCAGCTTGTAAGTTTCTGTAGTACCCCTACACTACAAAGCTGATAAGGCAGAAATATAAGGCAGTATATGGCCACCATAAGTCACTATGGGGCAAATCTATTTGAAAAAAGTTAGTGATTTGCGCCAAAAAGAACAAAAGTTTGCTCCAGACTCGTTACTTTAATGTCTAAACATTGAACATTTCAAAACATTTTTTTTAAATTCAAAGTCAGTTTTTGGCACAAAAATGGTTGATTTGCTTCCACCACACTTTTGTTCTAAACTGCGACTTTCAAGCTTGACAGCGGTCTGGTGCAATGAGAAGCTTGTTCTGATGCTCTACATTTATATAACTTTATGCACTAAATTATTAAGTCAATTTATGCCTGAAAGGTCAGGAAAATAGCAAATTAAAAAAGAAAGAAGTAATGCCACAGTCTCTGTTTGCTGTACAAAATGGCATAATTTAAATCATATAAATGAAAATAAATATTATACCAAGAATTTAACAAATTATTCTATGCAGGGTAAAAAATGTATAACACTGCATATGTTTGGTACAAACACACAATAACATAAATTATGTCCTCCACTACACTAGATATAAGATAAGAACTGTTCATCTTCAAGGAAAACTGCTTGTATTTGTCTCCCTCTAGTGAGCAAGCACATACAACACTTATTGTTCAAAAATAGCTTCTGATCCTCTTGGTTCCTCTTCATCGAAACATCCTGCAGATATTTGTTAGCCTCTAAAAATGTTCAAGGTTTCTGAAAAGGGACTAAAAATGTTTGTTGTGTCTAAAGAAACCAGTAACATCCTACTCAAAGAACATCTAAAAATACAAGTGATGTGAGGAAGCAGTAGGACAGGGGTCTAAGGAAGTGTCCAGTGGTGCTAAGATTATCTACCTCTTCTTATTTTGGGCCAAAGACAACAAAATATACATGTAAGAAATGGGTTTTATTCTACAGTGGGGATTTTATATATCAAATTTAGAAAGACAGTTATGCAAAACTTCTTTGAGTTCCTTCATGTTCATTGAATTCCCTGGTGACAGCGATAGGATCTTACAAGTAGGATGCTTTCCCGATAAGATAAGTGGATGCTCTTCTGTGGAATCAGGAACTGAATTGGTCCTAATAACTTGAACATCTCACATTGCAAAGAATTTTTGTATTTTAAAATGGTTATCACATTTCTATAAAGAAAATTAATAAAAAATAGCAGCAAGAAAAGAAGTTCTCATCTCTCTTATCCCTTGCCGATCCAGTGGTCCTCAGGTTACCGCAAGAGTCAATCAATGACTGCATTACTGGCATCATGGCTCTATGTTGAGCGGTGCTGCCAGGAAAGCGTGGCACATATCCCCTGTGGCTACTGATTTGCTGAAGTGGTAACTTGGCTCGCTACTTGTTCATATGACATAGGGGGGGACCATTGCTATTGAGCTGAATCAGTAAAGGATACTAGAGGTGAGTACTGTTTTGATCCCTCATTTTGCTTTACAGCATTTGCTATTTTTCTTTTTCAGAAATGGAATAAGCCATTTAAGACTTCTTTATCTTGACCTTGAAACAAGGTGATTATAAGTGGTCTATGATGCCTCTCATGGTGAAATATAAATTTGCTGAGTAATATAAAATCTCTAGGAACCATGCAGATCTTTGCTACGTCTCTTGATCCTATAGTTAGCAATATGGCATCCTGAGCTCCAGAAGGAAAACTTGTAAAATAAATTCATGAGCTACAGACTTCACTTATTAGCTAAACATACCCATAAGGACCATGAAAATAGGCAGTTTGGTGCAAACAACTTTCTAAATACAAATAGAAAAATATTAAGAATTGAGAGTCCTCAGTGGTTGATACCTTTCAATGGCTAACTGAAAAGATGGTAACAAATTGCAAGCTTTCGAGACTACTCAGGAGTCAGGTCTCTTCATCAGGCATACAGACTAATACAAAATCTGAAGAATCACATATTTATGCAAAACACAGCACTGAAAAAATGCAATAGATAAGACAAGTGACGTGAAGCAGAAATATCATTATGGGAGAGTGATAGACAGTTATGGCCATAAATATTGGAACAGTTCATAGATTAGGAGTGAAAGTTTTACTGTCCTCTGATTGGGGTCTGGTTCTGTGTTGTGATGCCTAACATTTTTGTATACCTGACATGGAATGGAATTACTTGTATTGAAAGGTAATTTCAAACCTCAGAGAGACAGAAGGGTCTGGGAGTACAAACTCATGACGACCTTTGACACACTCAGAACAGGAATGAATGTGTCCCATGGATTTCTGTCTTTTTACATCAAATAAGGAATTTGCTCCAAAGACCAAGTGGGGGCGTCACAACACAGAACCAGACCCCAATCAGAGGACAATAAAACTTTCACACTTCTTATCTATGAACTGTTCCAATATTTATGGCCATAACTGTCTATCATTCTCCCATAATGACAGTTTTGCTTCACGTCACTTGTCTTATCTATTGCATTTTTTCTGTGCCGTGTTGTGCATAAATATGTGATTCTTCAGATTTTGTATTAGTCTTTGCCTGATGAAGAGACCTGAGTAGTCTCGAAAGCTGCAATTTGATCCCTTCTTTTCAGTTAGCCATTAAAAGGTATCAACCACTTAGGACTCTCAATTCTGAATATTTTTCTATCTACTGGCTAACACGGTACAAAGATATACATCTTTCCTGTATAAAAACAAATATGAAGTATCTCAAAATATAAAAGTTTTTGATAAAGGGTTGAAGGTTTTGACCCACATTCTGTCTTCAGGAGTGCACCTCACTGCAGCCACATCTCGACTTCCTCCTTCCATCGGGTCATGCACTCCTGCTTGATTGACATCTTGGACTATCAGCATAGATAAGCCTCTAGGTCAAAGATTTCACTCCAATGCTGCAGGAACAGAAAGATTTGACTCTGTAGCATTGGAGGAGTCCATGGGTATGGAAGCTGGCCAGATAATGCCAGCATCCGAGCAACACTTGCAAGCTGTATAGCAAAGAGCTGTCTTCTTGCCTAGGAGACTGGCCACCTATGAAAAACTGCAGACATGGCTAATAACTTAGGTAATGAGCAAAAAATATAAACAAATAAAAAATTGTCTCTTCTTGAGAGGGTAGGTAAGATCGATAGGATTTTTTTTGAGGTTTGTAAGTTCAAAGTTTGCTTATTTTTACAAGCTTTTCGCTATTTTACTCATTTAAGAAGATGGAAAAAAAACTAATCCATAGGAGGTATTATTTGTTCATAACATAATATGTGACATTTATTATGTTGAAAGTAAAGGAGGAATGTGATGTTATGGGAAGTTTGACCAGTTGGGAAATTGTAAAGTTGTCATATGCAATTTGTTCTTTCCTGTTGAAAGTCTATAATATTCTATAGTTCTTTGGACAATATGTAATGGATCTGAATACATAGCAAGATGGAAAACATGAAATATAAAAGATAAAAAATCTTGATTTTTATAACTAGTGCTTTTTGTTAGCATGGTATTGAAAATATGCTACACAATTACATCATCATAAGTGGCTATAGAAATGTTTTCAATAGAGAAAAGGGATTTACGGATAATTGTGCTGCTGCTGGTCAAGAAGAAATCCAATGGAGGTGAGGGGGTTGAACGAAGAGCAGTTTACAGTTATATTAATCTACATGTTTCAGAGTTGAACAAAATCACAATGAACAACTTTTCCTGATGAAAGAGTTTGTTCAACTTTGAAACATGTACAGTAGATTAATAAAACTGCTCATTGTTCAACACTATCATCTCCACTAGATTTCTTCTTGACCAGCAGCAGCAAAATTATCCATATATCCCTTTCCTCTATTGCATTTACTGCTGGTATTATTCCAGCATGTGGAGCAGCAGCAGCTGGTATCTATATCCACATAGGAGTAGTACCTGACACAACCCAGCCAGGTGAGCAATACCACACTATCTATAACCTTTATTGCCCGGGTGAAGCCCTATTGTGCGCTTTTTGTCACTTTTTAGCTACAGCAATTTTTTGCTCTTTTGGTACTATTTTTTAGTAAATGTCTACATTAATATAGTATTTATATTATTTCTAATTTCCAGAATTGTTCCCCACTCATGAACATTAGAAAGAACTGAATACTCTAGACATGGATCTATTATTTGTGGCCCCTTTTCCTTCTGATGGAAACCAACTGTATGGCCGAAGTGACATCTGCAGGAAATAAAGGAGTACTACAAAATATGTCATCAGTGTTTCATGATGTCACTGATTTGGCTGATCTCATAGGTTCCATTTTTAAACTATTTTTATTCTGTCTCTAGTGTATTAAGTTCAATCATATACAGTAATCGATCACCTCTTCATTCAGATAACTGGTAATTTGAATGATAGTGGTCATCTGATTGTTTGCTATAGGCAGCACCTATACTTTTCCTTAGAGCATTTTTTATTCATGAAGCACATGAAATGGTGCATTTGAGCAGCTGGTCAATAAACTATTTTTTAATAGATATTCCATTTAAGTGAAGTCATTGTTTGTCAAACTTTTTTATGAAAATTTGTATTGCACGTTACCCACAAACACATACTGGCCTCATGTATGAATTTATTTATTTTTATGTATCAACTAACAGTAAAACCTGCGCTGTGATTGGCTGGCAGCTGTTTTTTCTGAATTTTCTCCGAATGCAATTGATATTAATTTCTAAGCAATGATATTTACATATCAGGCTGTTTGATTCAGGTACATATGGGTTTGATATCAGAAGAATACTTTATGAAGGTGTTCTTACTTTCTTTGCCTCGGTCCTTGTTCCGTGGGTGCATAAGTTGCTGCTCCCGCCGATGCCTCTCTGCTTCCTGTTCTTGCCTCTGCTGCTCCAGTTTATGCTCCTTCTCCCTTTCTAGGATCTCTTGTTGTTGCTTCATTGCCAGTAATTCCTGCTGCAACTGGTATCAAAAAAGGGTGAAATTTGTATTTAGATTCTAAAATATTTATTTATATTCATCTACAAAGTAACAAGATTATATTGATTGAGATCAAGAGCTAAATACAATGTTACAATAGATGGACTCATAGTTTGCATACGCCTGGGTCAGGACTGATTGGCCCAGGTTTCTTTATAGGAGGGATGTACTTAAAGGGACAAGTCTGTAAAAAGCAGAAAAGACCAATCAATCCCATAAAACATAAACAATGTGTACTTGTAGCAGTCACCATTACATAATATTTATGATGACTTTATGATAGCTTATCTGCTATTTTAAGAAGTGGTTGCTAAATGTAGCATTACCAGAACTGAAAGTTAACCCTTATCCATAGAATAGAGTATATCTTACTAATCCTATGGCAGTCTGAATACTCGATCCTACAGCATTCCTGAGAACTTGGTTCTGGATCCCAAGATTAGGGCTCCGCAGAGCATTGTACTCTGCTTTCTCAGCAACAATAGACAATTAATGGACTAGACGTTTGGCATGTGTACTTCTGCTCCATTCAAGAAATGGCAGTGCACCATTATTGGAATTGGGCGATTCTATTTGTCAAACCACTAATAAGTTATTCACTTTCCTATGGAAAGAAGATAATGCTCATTTATGGGAATGCTCTTTAAACTTATTTGTATGACTGAATCATTAATGCAAAGCTATGGTCTGAGCTATGGTCTACAACTTAGCTGCATGGTCGAAAAAAGAGGTAGACTGAAATCCACCTTCTTTTCTAGTAAAGGCTCTGGATGCGGTTATGTCCTTCTCCCACTCTCTACATGGCAACTCCACTTTAAATTACAGCTACATTGTTAAATGAACCTTAATAATGGAGACCACACTAATAGTTGGAACTTCAGTAGAGAACACATAATATCAGAGAATCAATGTAATATGTAAAGGCCAGGGGCCTCCATACACATTATAGCTATAGTCCAAAAGATGATTTGGCAGTCAGATATCTATTTTGTGTCCTCCATAGATACAGGAACACTCGGCTTGGATGAGCATTTTTGTGTTCTCTATGAGAGAGCCGATGGTCATGGCAGACTCCACTGGCTTATCTAGAGGCGGAACAGAAAAATTACCCACTGGAAATCCAATGGGTCATTCCTTCTCTCCTCTGACATCATCTGTGGAGGGAAAGTCAACAATCCCCCACATATATTAGACTGTCAGTCAATCACAAAATTATAGCTTCCTGCAGCCCTATTTTTCCAATCAAAACAGAAACCTCAGCAGATCACACCAAATCCCATCGTAAATCATTGGCGATCCTTGAGTTAAGTCTTGCAACAACTCCACCCTTGTATTATGGTTTCCATTTACAACTTCTGATTCATGAAGAAATAAGCATCATCAAAAGACAGTGATGACAGTCTACATTTTATCTATATTCAATACAGTCAGGCTCCATGCACACTATGGAGGCACATGGATACTACCACTAATTCTGTCAGAATTTGCACATAAACTTTGTATGATTGCGTATAAAAGTGTGGTACAGTTACTGCACAATTCATGGGGTATAGAGAGCTACTGTATAGTCCATAGTCTACGGTATAGTAGGGACATAGACAGTGGAAATTAAATTCTATTGCCACCTTCTATTATCTCTAAATCACCTCTTCCCCATCCAGCAATAAGGGAGTTGTCCAATCCCTTTTAATAATATAATAAAGAGAGGGAAGAATTATAATGAGGCATATCATCAATACGAGCACTACAGTACAAAGAGCCTAGCAACTTGACACCAAACTAGTCATTGGACTGAGCATCTTTAATTTCTGCAGCCTCTTCGCAAAAGAAGAAAACAGGGTCTCTAGTGCCCCCTACTGCAAGACGAAATCCTATAAGTCAATATTGACCCTTGAAAGGATCATGCATCTTGACTTAGCTTGCAAAGCCAAACCAAAGGCTCAAGTTTGATGTAGCAGTTTGTGGGTTCTTGCTTCTCCTATATGAAAGTAGTATATAAATTGACTTTGTGAGACGCTTTCGATGGGTGGTGTAAGTGATAAAATTTCTCCTGAAGGAGGAAAGGAAGACTTACAGGCAATGTAATGCTCCCCGAAAAATAAGAAGTGAGAGAACAAGATTGTAGTATCATCTATTGGCAGCTGCAATCCTATAGGTCTAAATTGACACTTGAAGAAGGATTGCCATGTGTTTCAGGAGATACAAAGTCAAACCAGAGTCTTCATTTGCATACAGCTGTTTGGGGTTTCTTGCCGCTGATCAGTGCAATGCAAGAGTACTGGTTACACCCCCTATCTCTCATTTAGTGATTCTAGATGATAAGGCTGATTTACATCTTGTGATACTACTAACTCTATAGTCTAATTTCAAACTAAAATGCACCAATTTTTGCCATGTTATTTTCACAAACATAGTAAATAATTTATTGATTCTCTAGGCAATGTCTAGTTCTAACTCTTGACAGTACGGAATTACAGTAATTAAAAAAGCAGCTTAAAAATTAAATAGAAGAAAATTGAGCAATTAAATAAGTAGTATTTCCGCAAGTTAAAAAAACACTGTCATAATTTCATTCTATAGGAAAGTATAGATCCCACCAAGTTCACTGCCATGCAGACATTAACCTGTCCAGTGCCAGGGCAATGGGTGGTACGCTGTGTCACATACATCCCCAGCAGCTCATATTGCAAAACCTGAGCTTTCTTGGAAATTACATTTCTTTGTACAGAACTTAATGGAAGCAATGCCCCGGGGAACCATTCACAGTCAGTTGTAAATGCTCTTAAGAGAAACATTCCTAGTCACTCTTTTCCTCTTTGGATAACAGACAAGAAGAATGACAATGGAAGCCCTGTTAATATGAGAAATCTACTCAACTATGCAGGAAACAGATTTGCTGAATTAAAGAAATCTGCTGCCCCATTGCTTGCTTAGGGAGGGTGGCCCTGGGACAATTTGACCAAAATCAAAAACAACATTAACCTTTATTAAGTAGAAGGACATTAATCATCCACTGAACAGCAACCCATGTAAATGCCAAACTGTGCACAGAGAATCATAATGTAGGATGTGACCTCCACACTGATGACACTGAAGTCTACACAGATTATACTGCACAAAGAAATGGATATACAGATTTATAATACAGTGGTGCCCAAACTTGGACGCTAAAACTATTGCAAAATTATAACTTCAGCACGCCATAACAATCCAAAATACAACTTACAGCAGGAACTGACAGCTACAATGGTTCCTTTACCGGCGATAAAGGCAACGTGGCCTCCTGGCACCAGCGCAGCTTCCATCTGAATCTGCTGAAAACTAGAATGAAACAGGGAGCTATCACCTTGCTGCCCGGCTATCGTTTCTAGTAGATCACAGGTGCTAAATGAAGTAACGGAGCAGATGTTATAGATCACTTAATTACCTCAACTTTGCCAGGTTCCTATTGCCTGTCTGCCAGACCAGCTCATCAGCGGTGTACCCAAAGAAATCTGTCACCAGGTTTTAATCTGAGTGCAGCATAATGTAGGGTTGAAAATCTGATTGTAGTGTAGTTGTCACTTACTAGGCTGCTTGCTGTAGTTTTGATAAAAGCACTGTCTTATCAGCAGGAGATTATTACTAGACGATTAGTAAACCTGTTGCCAATGTAGTACTCTATATACATGAGATCTGTATAACCACGGCCCCACCACTGATTGGCAGCTTTCTGCCTATGCACTGTGCTCACAAAAATCTGCCAATCAGTGGTGTGGGCAGAGTTATACAGAGCTCAGCATTCAGAGAACTGGTAAATCTGAAACACATAAAAGACTGATTTTATCAAAACTGTAACTAGAATTGGGATCTCTATCCTGACATCATGCTGCTCTAAGCTGCTAGAGTTAAAAAAATCTTTTGACAAATTCCCTTTAAATTGAGAGTTATATACAGTATATGCAGCCTAGTGTGCTATTTAGAAACCTTACCTATGCCTTGATACTTTGCCATCATCTCTATGAGTAAAACCATAACTTTCATGCTTACTGATGATGTTCAGTTCATCTTGTTCCCAGCTTCTAGTTTTAGGAGTGCGCCATTACCCATTCTCCCATCTTCCTAGCTTATGAGGGTCGGGTCCTCCTGGTTCACTGACAGTTCGGACAGTAGCATTGTTGCACCACTGGCCTAAGCTATGCTTCTATGGGAGGCAGCATCGCAAGTCCAGTCAGACTGATGAGGAGCTAACAGTGCACAGTGCCAGCCTCACTGCTGTGCTAAAAAGGGAAAGAACGTATAAGCATTAAGCATGCCCGGTAGGGATGAGCGAGTAATGAAATATTCGAATACTTCTGATAAGGAGAAAGGAGGATAGCACTGACCAATCTTGCAATTCCAGTCTTTATTCAACAAAACAAAATGTCATGGCCGGGAAGGTGAAACAGGGAGTGTGCAGTGGCAGACGACGGCCATTTCGCGCTCACGGCGCTTCATCGGGTCAAAAACCAGTTGAAGTGCCGTGAGTGCGAAACGGCCGTCGAATGTCAGTATTTGTAACATTGTTTATTCACGGACAAGCACCCGGAATCTTGAGGTGTAGCCTGTTACAGGATTGTTCCTTGCTTGAACAAGCAGCAATTGGCAATCAATGGTGCTGTCATCTGTTTTCTTTTTAAGAGATCGATTAAATATTCGAGCTCGCTATACTTGTACCGAGTACATCGTAATACTCGGGTATTCGGTACGAGTAGCGAGTCCAATGTTAGTCAATGAAAAATGCGAGTAAATGTCTGCTGGACCCTACAAAGCGGTCTGGGGGCTGAGGAGAAGGCTAAAAAATGTGTAAATGTTAAAAAAATGTATACTGTAAACAAATGTATATAACATGGGGGCACCTGGTCAGGGGCTGCATGAGTGGTTTTACACCACTGCTTCACTAGAATGTAGAAACACTATTTGAAGTCCTGTAATTTTTTGCAGAGTGGGACTTGTACGCCACTTATCCAGTGCCAGTGATATATCAGAAGTTCCGTAAGAGTGAGTGATGATGGAGGTGATCTTCTGACAGCTAAGTGTGTAAGTGGTGTAAGGAGAGCAATCTGCCCTAGGGGCTGTGTGATGGTCAACGCATGAAGAAGCCACCCATCATCATCATCACAAGGGATTCACAATTATAAAGCTTGGACTACTGTCCTTGTTGTTTCACTGCCACTGCCCAATGTGTAGACATAGACATAGTGTCTTCAAAACATTAGCACTAGGGGCTGTATCATGGTTGATGCAGGAAGGAGGCCTCAAGAGCCAGAGAATTATGAAAGTAGACTACCAGCACGGTAGTTCCAGTGCCCAATGTGCAGGCATAGACATAGCGTCTTCAAAACATTAGACCTAGGGGCTGTATCATGGTTGACGCAGGAAGGAGGCCTCAATAGCCAGACAATTATGAAAGTAGACTACTAGCTTAGTAGTTGCAGTGCCCAGTGTCCAGGCATAGCCATAGTGTCTCCAAAAATTAGCGCAAGGGGCATGATACCATGGTTAATGAAGGAAGAAGGGTCTCATCACAAGTGCCTCTGATGGGAAATATTAATGAACAGAACTTTGTTTTTAGCTTATTGACCATGAGGTACATGTGGCAGAAGCAGGAGTTGAAAACATGTGTAAGAAGAAGAAAAGGGGTTTGTATGGGAAGGGATGGACGTGATCACCAGTTGCATCAAACAACGTTTTGGGTGACTTTAGGTTGGGATACTGTCATCTGGAGGGCTTTAATACTGTTGCTAAATCCAGTCCTTGTTAAATTTTATCGGAGTCAGCCTGTCAGCATTCTCTGTAGTCAACAGTGTGCATGTATCTGTGATGATTGCCCCAGTGGCACTGAAAACACGCTCTGACATCACACTAGCAGAAGGGCAGGTCAGCACCTCCAAGGCATATAAGAAGAGGTCTGGCCAACTATGCAGCTTGGATATGCAGTAATTAAACGGAACAGAAGTATCAGGAAGGATGCAAGTATGGTCACTTAGATAGTAGTTGACCATCTTGTTCAACTTCTCCCTCCTTTACATTGTTACTGGTCCAGCTAGTCCTTGCTAATGAGCCGGTTTATTGAAGATGGCCCAGTTTGTGGACATTTTACCACCACCTCTTTTGGACCTGCTTGGCGTGTCTCTCCCCATTAATGCATGCTGTTGCACAGAGCTGGTACCTCTGCTAGCAGCGGTGTCTGAGGGTGCTGTTGCCATCAAATGATTGACAAGGGCCCTCTTGAAGGATTCAATTGTGAAACCCCTTCGTGACTGCAATAGTAGCGAAGGAAATTAGTCCTTGTACCATGGATCTAGAAAGATGGCCAACCAGTATAGGTTGCTATTGAAAATGTGGATTACGTGAGGGTCTTGGCACAGACAGTCAGATATGAAGTGTGCCATGTGTGCTAAGCTGCAAAGAGGCAAACCTTCTGTGACCCCAGAAGGAGGAACAATACCCATCCTCTCCTCACACTGACTCTGCTCCTCCACCTCCTCCTCTCCAGCCCACACATGCTGGACTGACATGAAGCTGGGGTTGGTAGTCCCCTCTGTAGCATGAGGTGTCCCCTCGGTACCACTGAAAAAGAAGTCCTCTCCCTCCTCGTCTTTGTCATCATCTTCATCCCACAATCTTGCCTGATTATATTGGCTGGGCTGGGTAGGATCACCCATTGTGAAATCTTGCTCCATACCCAGCTGCTAGGCACTCAAAGATTCCATTTTTAGATTATGCAGCAATTTTTTCAGCAGACATAGCATAGGGATGGTTACGCTGATAATAGCCTGATCACCGCTCACAAGCTTGGTGAAGTACTCAAAGTTATCAAGCACCTAACAAATATCAGCGATCCACACCCACTCGACAGTTGTTATGTGTCTTGGCTGAGTCTCAGTGTGACGGGCATGTTTAAGCTGGTATTCAGCAAGTGCCCTCTGCTGCTCACTTATCCTTGCAAACATATGATATGTTGAGTTCCACCGTGTTGGCAGGTCACAAATGAGTCGGTGGTTTGGCAAATTAAATTGCTTTTGAAAAGCGCTGCAAGACCGGCAACAGCGGTTGAGGAATGATGGAAATGGGCGCAAATACGGCTCTCCTTCTCAAGTAGGTACGGCAAGTCAGGGTATGTTTTTATAAATTTCTGCACCACTAGGTTCAGCACGTGAGCGATGCATGGCATGTGTACCAGCTTCCCGAGCTTTAAAGCTGCCACCAGGTTACGCCCATTATCGCAGAAAACCAGACCAGGTTGGAGTTGCAATGGGGAGAGCCACTGATGGGTCTGTTGTGTTATTCCTTGCCACAGTTCTGCTGCAGTGTGTGGTGTTTCAACTAAGCAGATCATTTTCTGCAGAGCGTGTTGCTGCTTTGCCGATGCGCTGCTGCACAGCTCCCAACGTGGGAGTGATGTGGAGGGTAATTCAGCATAGGATGACGAGGAGGAGGAAGAGGGGAGACAGGACGTATATGATGAGGCGGAACTCCTGATTGAGGGTGGGCCCGCTATTCGTGGCGTGGGTAGGATATGTGATGGTCCAGTTTGAAACTTTGTCCCACTCTCTACCAGGTTGAGCCAGTGTGCCATGACAGAGATGTATCATCCCTGGCTACAAGTACTTGTCCACATGTCTGTTGTAAGGTGGACCTTCCCAATTACGACATTGATGAGAGCATGCTTTAGATTGTTTAAGACGTGCTGGTGTAACGCGGGGACGGCACACCGGGAAAAATAGTACCGGCTGTTGTGCCATATAAATCAATTTTTTTAAAAAAAAGCTCATTGGGAGAACTTACAGACTTTTTGAAGTTCCTGACTGAGTGACAGATGCCATTCACTGAGCGGTGCCAAGCTGTATGGAAGTAAAAAAAGAAACTGCAAAGACTTTCAATTAAACTTTCACAGTCAGATTCTTGCACCCAAGATCCCTCAATAACAAAACCTAATAGGATTACCCCCGTGTGCCGCTGCTGGAGTTAGTAGGTGACATGATCATAAGAGTAGCAAAGTCCCTTTTTGGAGGTAAAATTATGCATTATCAACATTCAGTCGGAAGGAAATACATGAGCCAGACTTTTACAATCCGCTCCCCATTATCCCCTAGAGACAATACCAATGTTTGTTAATTATAATGAAAGGCATAACCTGAAGCTCCTGGGGCTCAATGCACAATCTGTAACACAGCCTTCCCCCACCTAATATGTTATTTTATGTTCACAGGGGATATGGGGCCCTTACTATGGGCACTAGGACCCAACTGCTACCTTTTCATAGCTTAGCTTAGTTACTAGACTCCCACTTATGATGGATATAATACAGTTAACATTCAGATGTATAACTCCACACAGCTGTCACAACAGTCAAAAAATAATGTTCTCCTGCAATTAGTGTACAGTAGTTACCAGAATTTTTTTTAAAAGGGTTGTCCATTTTTGGCACGAAAGTCTGCTGTCATTTTATATGACTGCAGACTTGTGAATCCTCACAGCATGCAGTGCGGGCACTGTCAGGATTCTCCTGTGCCGGCAGTATGTGACCACAAGTATATAATGTGCATACTCCAGGCCACATTCTGACTAGACTTGCACGCCCACAAGTAAATTGAGGCAGGCCACGCCCCTCTAGTCGGAATATGGCCGAATCTCCAGTTACAAATCTCCAGTTACATAAAGTGACTGCAGACTTTCGTACCAAACCCAGACAACCCCTTTAATAAGATATAAAACATAACGTAGTATAATCCTGTAACTGTAGAAAAAGATTCACGTGATGTGGCAGTGGGCTTCATACAGTCCAATCAGAATGTTAAACTAAGAATCTCATATTCAGTTTCAGAATTTTTTGGTTAACTGCGATAGATTCATGTGTGATTTTTGGATGTGTGGTCTATGTCTTTTTCTACAGTTATACAGTAGCATGTTGTACATGACCTGCAGTGTGAGAATGCAGCAAAATACGTGATCTGATGTTACATCGAACTGTACCAAGATATTTCAATGCAAAATTAACAGCCCCATAAATTCAACACTTCTAGATCTGAACTGAGCTCCCTCAAGATTAATGCTCAGCACCTCTAGATCTATGCCCAGCACCACTGGATCTGTACTGACCACCACTGGATCTTGTACTCAGCACCTCTAGATCTATACTTGGCACCTCTAGATCTGTTCTCAGCCCTTCTAGATGTGTTCTCAGCACCTCTAGGTCTGTACTGACTACCTCTAGATCTGTTCTCAGTACCTCTAGATCTGTTCTCAGACCCTCTAGATCTGTTCTCAGCACCTCTAGGCCTGTACTTACTACCTCTAGATCTGTTCTCAGACCCTCTAGATCTGTTCTCAGCACCTCTAGGTCTGTACTTACTACCTCTAGATCTGTTCTCAGTACCTCTATATCTGTTTTCAGCACCTCTAGATATACAGTGCCTACAAGTAGTATTCAACCCCCTGCAGA